>JAIUND010000965.1:0-46221 GCA_034699125.1 Gisinianus flammeolus | reverse complement strand
CAATTGCCAATAATTATCACTTGGTGTAAGGAAGCTGTGTATCGAATTTCATGCAAATCAAAAATACTTGAATTTTCGAGTCTTACTTAGGAGCTGGAGTTGCTCAATATGAGGAAATTGAAATCACATACATGTGAGGAAATTCTCGCGCACTCAAAACTCATAAAACAAGATGAGACTTTCACTCTCGAGTTTTCTTGTAGTTGTAGATTACAACTTGTAATTTAATATTAAAATAACAATAATATACGTAAAAAGTAAACAAGTATGTACTTCGATAATATTATCATTTAAAACTTGAGATACTGGTTTACACTATTAGTAAGTGAAATTACAACTACAAAACGTACAAAAAGAAGTTGGAGCATTTGTACTTTTATAATATTATTATAGATTTCTAAGTGATTATAGTGCTGATATGGATAGTTTCCATGTGTATGTTGCTACATACAATGTTGGTAAGTATAAACTGTAAACGGAATTCATTTTTATATATTATAACGTTATATGCAAATGTTAAATATGAAATGAATTGAACTCATTGCAGTGAAGCAAACTATTACTCTATAATCATCATTAAATATTTTCTTTGCAGCAACTAGATTTCCTACAGAAGATTTAAAGAAATTTTTGGGTTTGGAAACATCATCAAATGATGCGTACATTACCGTACCTGACCTTTACGTTGTTGGATTTCAAGAAGTCAAGTCTCAACCTCAAAATATTGTTTGGGACACATTATTTGAAGATCGTGAGTAAAAATCTGTAACTATACATACTTTTTAAAATTATAATTTTGTCTAACACACGCGTGTCTCTCTAATACTCTCTATATATATAAGTACTTTCTCCTTCAATTGGAACCTATAAGTATATGTGTATGTTTTTTACTCTTTTGTTTCAGCTTGGACAGCTAAAACCAAAGAATGTTTGGCACCGTTAGGTCTGGTGAAAATCCACACTCTTCGAATGCAAGGCCTGGTTACGAGCATTTTTGTGAAACGGACACATCTAACATACGTTCGAGATGTAGAAAGTAAGTATCTGGAATTGGTATGTTTCAAAAACTAACAGACTTTATCATGTGAATCGAAATAATTATGAAAGGCGTAACTTCAAGTGATTAAGTTTTTTATGTTCTGTTTCATTTTGCTTTATTTATTGCGTCTTCAAAGCGTGTTCCATGTATTAATATTTTCAGTATTGACATTTTCAGCTTTAACAACCCGAAGAGGATTTGCTGGAATATGGGTACGAAACAACAACTATACGTCGTAGTACCCTGTTGATATAATATGGCAATACGTATTCATAATTATAAATATGTATGATTTTACTGTATGATATTTCCTCTTATTTCAGGGCAACAAGGGTGCAATATCCATACGATTAGGAATACATGGTTGTTCCTTATGTTTAGTAAATTGCCATTTGACTGCTCATGACCATCTTCTTCAAGAAAGGATTGACGATTACAAAAGTATTTTGGACGGACAATTATTTACAAATCCGGAAACTTCTAATATTCTTTTCCATGAGTAAGTACTTAACTTACTTAATTGTAAAGTTTTTAAATAAAACCAATCATGAAAGTTTGATGCAGGGAAGTACATAAGTTGGTTTAAAATCCTCTTAAAAAATATTTGTATTGCTTTGTAAATCAGCTACGTGTTTTGGTTTGGAGACCTAAATTTCCGACTAGATGGATGTAGACAACCTGACGACATTATTGAAATGGTTTCAAAAAACCAACTGGCTGATTTAATGACGGATGATCAATTAAATAAAGTCCGCCGAACTGGTGAAGCCTTTTCTGAGCTTCAAGAATCCGCAATATCATTTCCACCTACGTACAAATTCGAAAGCAATGTTGACAGCTATGATACAAAGTAAAATATTACTGTAGATAAGCGCTTATATTTGTTTTCTATTCTACATTTTTGCTGATGAATGCAAGTACCGTATATACTGTAATAGAACCCCACGACTTTATAGAACCCCATGACAATGCATTTGGAAATTTTATTTTAACAGAAGAAGACCGGGATGGCCAGACCGAATTCTCTACCAAGTCAATACAAATGTATACGATAATGTGAAGCTGAAAGGTAATTCATTGTGATAATACAATATATGAAGCATGAGTACAATGTATTATTATTTCAATATAATTCAATATATTTAATTAATTTAATATGTCGAAGTCAATCTCGTTATATATAATTACTCTTATTACATTTCAGTGGAGCCACTCAATTACAATTCTCATATGAGCTATCGTACAAGTGACCATCGCCCAGTTTCAGCTTCCTTCCGTATCCAGGTCTTCCGCCCAACTATTGAAAAATTAGTAGAGTTTCATGACATACCTTTGTGGTACATTAACGAGAGTAATAAAGTATTCTTCTCTGTGTGTCCCACTTTGGAAACATCACCGGAAGATTGGATTGCAGTTTTCAAGGTTAAAAACCAAAGGACAATACATACAATATTTTAATCGTTTCATCTTTTGTACATAGTGGCATATACAAATGTCAATATTAAGAATGTTATTTTTTTTGTAGGCTGATTTTACAAGTTTGGACGAGTATGTTGCTTACGTCTACTCTCCAACTAATCAACCACTTTCAGACGCAGGAATCGATACAATTCAAATGCAGGATGTTTACAATCCAGAAGAATCTTCTGTCATTTTTACAGAAAATAGTATTCCCCTTGAAGGCTCATACGTCCTTCTTTATTTCTCCCATGCATCTAGGTCAATCTATGGAATGAGTGATTCTTTTAATGCAGTGCTTCGTGATTGATTCTATCACAAGGTTGTGATTTTGTAATGACAAATTACTGTAGTACTTGCATATTGTATCACTAACTAATCATTATTATTATGAGTCATAGTCAATTACAAAAGAATAGATAGAAGTATCTTATATCAAAAAGAATCAAGTCGTACATATATATATATATTATATTATATTTATATTTAATTATATACAGTTTGCATCGCCACTAACGTATTTAATCAAATAATAGCCTTTTATCGTTCCATATTCCCCCTTCCCTGTGGGAAGAAACAACTTTTTATCGCGATTTTATTATTCTTTTTTTATTTTACGCCAAATGCCAAAAAAACACGAAGGAATGGATAATTTATAGACATAATATATCATATTATTATATTCAATATCATGCCATAATTTTATTATTTTTAGTAAAAATCGCATTTTTTTAAAATTTTCTGACACATGACACTGGAAGCGCACTGGAAACTGATATATTAAGTCATTTACTTTTGTCAGACATATATATAGCATGTAAGTATAGAAGTGAAACTCAGCAAAATAATAATGAACTATATCATTTCAAACTAAAATCAGGTAAACAAGAGCAGCTAAATAAAATTTGGGACGTAAATAAGTAAATAGAAACTTTCTATTGGAGATTTGGAGACTCCAATTTGGAGTAAACATCTCATCTCAAGCAATATTATAGTACTTTCAAATGATTAATAATTTTATGAAGTACACTTTACGGATTTAAACAAGTAATAACATTTTTTACTTGCATTTCCTTTATTTAGTCATTTTGATAAATCTAATATTAACTATGCAACAAGAAGAAGTCAATTTATTATAAACAGTACCATAGCTTATAGAATACAAAGATAAGCTATATGACAGTACTCGTCGTCCGTCTCTCCAGGCGAGCCCACATTTTATTTTTTGCTTTCTTTTAGTTTCACTTTTAGTGCAAAGACATATACACAATAAACAAATTATCATTACATTTTTTTTGTGTGCAGTGTAGCAATATAAATTGTCATGAGATGATACTAAAAATAAATTGATAAAATTTGCAAGTACAAACACCTGGTCATATTTATTATAAATAAATAACAATTATTATTATTATTATTATTATTATTATTAAAACTTCCTTTAAGGCATAAAGTAAAACGAAAGGAGATCGACCGATTATATCATGTACGAGAAATAAAAGATTTCAAAAATAGACTGAATGTTTCATTCATTCTTTTCCTCTTGCTCTTTTATTCTTATCTCTTGTAGAATTTTGGACCTTGATTCAGTTTTTCTTGTACTTTTTATGAGTACAGTTTTATTTATTTTGCATTTATTTCATAAATCAATTATAACAGTAGTAATAAGCAGTGACTCCCTATCTATAATATATAGTTCCACAAATTTATTTTATAACACGCACAGATAATTACAATTGGCAATTAAAGGACAATGGCATTACGGTGGTGTCGATTATCTAAAAAACCAAAGTTATTTGAAGCTCTTTTAGAGCCTGGTGGTTGTTGGAACTCAAAATTAGTTTCAAGATCACTATCAACACAGGATAAGGTATACTTATACATTATAATCTTTTTGTTTACAAAATTTATCACATATCTGTAAAAAAATACCTTAACCTATATTCAAAATCAAAAGAACTCGTTATTGTTTTAATAAGATCATGCACGTAATCATTTTTATATAATTTTGACTACTATTTCAGCAACAAATCAATTTCGGTCTATTATTTGACATTGATGGAGTCATCGTTAGAGGAAGAAAAGTTTTGCCATTTGCACCCGATGCATTTCGACTTTTACTAGGTATATGTATTCATTTATTAAATTTTTTTGCATATACTTGCAAACTTTTACAGATCAGTTCTTTGGACTGTGTAATACACAATGTGTGTATATTAGTATATTACTGTATATATGTATAATCATCATTTCATTTTACTCTCATGTTTGATAGATCGCAACGGAAATTTTAGGATTCCAACTGTATTTGTGACAAATGCGGGGAACGTTCTCAGACATGATAAAGCGCAACAATTGTCTAATTGGCTTGGCGTAGAAGTAAGAAACATTATAATATAAAAAGAAATCCATGAGTATTATCACACACGTTACTGTCTGTGCATCATCGAATTGTATGAACTAACGATTATATATTTTAAACAAAAATAGGTACATGAAGATCAAGTTGTCATGTCGCATTCCCCTCTACGAATGTTTCGAAATTTCCACGACAAAAGAGTTTTAGTTTCTGGTCAAGGTCCTGTGAAGGAAATTGCTAATACACTTGGATTTTCCCAAGTAACAACATTAGATGAATTGCGGGCAGCATTTCCAATTCTAGACGCCGTTGATCATAAAAGAAGAGTGTCAGCGCCGTCACCCTTAGAAAAACATTTTCCACGTAATATCCCTCTCTGCAACTGTGTCGTCTGCATTAGTTCAGAATCGTATACATTGTCTCAAAATTTTGATATTTCTTTAAGTTTTATTTAATAATTACAGGTATAGACGCAATCGTGTTATTTGGAGAGCCTATTAGGTGGGAAACTGGTGAGTATTCTTATACGTTACACATGACGCTTTCGGAAAACAATTCCGATTAAAATTGTTCAATATGCATGCACATGCATATATGAGAGGATTTAGAAATATTTCTAATACCTTTTCATTTTCCTTTCAGCACTCCAGCTTTTAATTGATGTAATAATGACTAGTGGTTTACCAACTGACGCTCCCAAGAGTGTTCCCCGCCCGCATATTCCGATTTTAGCGTGCAACATGGATTTACAATGGATGGCTGAAGCTCATATGCCAAGGTATGTTTCTACAAAAGTCTTCTCTCTTGTATTCCTTTATGTTGTTTTTACACATATGCTTCAAACATAATGCTCGAATGGCTTATTTGAAATAGGTTTGGTCATGGAGCTTTCTTAGTTTGTCTTGAAAGTCTCTACAAGAAAATAACTGGAGAAGATCTGGTATACAGTGCACTTATTGGGAAACCCAGCGAAATTACATATTTTCATGCAGAACGGGTAAGATGATTTTTTTAATTTTTAAACTATTGGGAGTAACGTGTTCAAATTCACCAAAATGGAGTAGTAGAATAGTTTATAACATAATGTCCAACTTATTAAATTAAATTACAGATGGTAGTCAAACATGCACGTCATATTGGTATAAGTGAACCCATCAAAAGACTCTACGCGGTCGGGTATGTTTTTTAATATTTAATGATTAAAAAAGTTATGAGACCATTAGACCAAATGAAACAGCTTATATTGTATGTATTTGTATTATTTTTCAGAGATAATGTAAATACAGATATTTTTGGAGCAAACTTGTATAATCAATACCTCTCACGTTCGCAGCCGGTTACTGCAAAGCGGTCTATAGCACTTGGAGCAAGAAATATACACAATCTTTTAGGCGGAGATCCAGGGCAATGCGATCAAGAAACAGAACAATGTTTTAGTGTACTTGTTGAGGTATGAAACAAATCATTGTGTATTACAACGCCATTGAATATTTGGATTGCTTGAATTGACTGTAATTGTAGCTGTGTCTTCGTAAAATTATTAATTGAACGTTTTTTGTTACTTTTCACAATACAGACGGGTGTTTATTCTCAAGATCGGGAAGAGTGTTTACTTGATCATTCTCCTAGAGATTTTCTCCCAGTCGAGGAAAAATTAAGAGAACCTGATTATACAACAGCTAATGTACTTCAAGCTATAAACCTAATATTCAAAAAGGAAAGTTACCAGTGATATAAACGAAATTTGGAATTGTAACATTTGAATCTGTTGAAAATAACTACTTGTCTGCAATAATTGTATGTACGTTGATTTATTTTACTTCCATTTTTAAATTCCTGTAGAAAAATCCTTTGCCTGTCGCTGAGTCATTTCGCTTCTTACATTAAGAAATATTAATACTATCCCATGTTGACAATAGTCATTTACCAGGAAACGGCTATCCTATATGCTGGTAGGATATACATTTGTTAATATTTGCTGCTACTGTAATCAGTTCGTTCATTTTTAAATGTCGCCAACCGTTTTACTTGTACCGTTTAACTTGGCTTGATGTTTTCTTCGAATTTGTGACCATTTGCATAACTTACTTACATAGACAGATAAAACGAGGGGAAAGATTTGGCGGCTATATTTAACCTGTGGAATCTCAATAGCAAAAAGGATAGACAGGTGCTAGAAGTAAATGTTTGTTGTCAACTCTATATAATGTAGGTTCTTTTCAATACAAAAAACTCTTACACTGACGAGCTATTTTCAATTCATCTAATATTCAGTTTTCTGATCGTTTACAAAGAAATATATACCTTTATGCATACAGAAAAGGAAACACGCCAATTTGAGATGTTATGCTTTTAAAAAAAACAGAGGAAAATACAGTAGATGTTTTAAATCGAGTTTGTTTTTTAAAGACATGTTCTTGTTGGAGATTTGCATTTTTAGCAATATAAAAATTATTAATCCCAGATACCACCATATTGCATTTTTAATGTACTTACGTTATTGTTTGTTGTTTTATGTTCCCTTGTTACAACTATGCATCTATCTGCACGCTAATATAATTGTCGTGAGTTCAAAACCCTATGCTATAATATAATGTTCTGTTGAATCATGGACATCAATATGATTATACGAAGTAGAATTATTTAAACGATACATTTGTAAATTGAACTCTAATCTGTTGTTATAGAATACTATACTATGTAGAGTTAGAATATTTATGCTCGTGCTGTGCGCTTGCAATTTCTCCGCTATAGGAAAATAATTGTATCAGACGAAATATATATATTATTATTATATGTATATATATACATAAATAAAACACATGTAGATATTCGTATAGTATCTCTAATGGTACTGTAAAACCATACATTATGTCAAAGAAAATGAAACATATATAAATGTTTGTTTTTAATATCTTAATTATTATATCTTACACGGTGAAACTACTAAACTAAAATATCCAAGATAAGGAAATGTAGTATCGCTGGATAAAATAAAATAACTTATTTTAATCCTTATTATTCGGTTACAAACAACAGAATAAAATAAGATAAAATACAAAGAAACTAATACATAGATAATACATTATTGTAGTTTCTACTTCAAATTAGAATGTGTATTTCTATACCATCCTACAGAATTCATGTTTTCTAATTATTTTGTAAAATGGACCATCTTTTCAAATCCTTGTGAGACACGTATGAAAAAAAATTCCATTTAGTGCACGCCACACCTTATTTAAAATATGATTGACATGATGGGGAATTTCATGTGACAGCGTGCTTATTTTCCCCCATATGAACAAAAGTTATACGTAGATACTACCGAACGTAAATCGGAGAATTTGTGATATAGCTTTTGTGACATTTAAAAAAGTCTTCACGTTCTACATTTTATACTTTGAGCAGATAACAGAAGCTGCAGCGCACTTTGTATTCATTTCTTTATATCATATCAATCGGGAAAAGCAAGATTTCTTTGACGAAAGAAGAAAAAATATGGGTTGTCTATGCAGTTCTATAACGAATTTAGAGAGAATTCTCATATAATTCATAGGAAAGATGTACCAGTTGCCTACCCGTACATAGTAAATGTATTCTGTCAAATTTCAGACATTCTCCCTTCAAATAAAATAGAACGCGGTATGGAGTTGGATTTGGTAGAATATTTCCGTATGATGAGTCAAATTGTATCTACGACCAGTGCAATAAGGCATCTTAAGCTGTACGTATATTCATATGTAATCGAGGTAATCGTATATAACTTTCAACTCCTTAATGCCTCCTTTTCCACCAAAATTGTAATGAATACCCGCTAAGGACATAGGAAAACAAAGGATTTTATCGTTTTCACCGGGAAACAGAGAGAAAGCAAAGACGATAGAGGAAAGTGTGAGCTTCCAATATTATTACAAGGATACAACAAGAAATATGCTACGCTATATACCTATGAAAAACGAGGGGAGAATTGAATTGGGGAGTTTTAGGGATGATACGATAAGAAGGAAAGTTAGTGGAGAGCCCACACATATATATGTACATACATGGTTGACTACATATGACATGTACATACCAAAAGAGTCGGCATCGTTGATCGATCTTTTGGGTATGGTATGATGTCTGGATGAAATCAGCTATATGAATATACACACTGCAGTCTGTGCATGTACGAAGGCACATATATTTCTGCATGTATAGGGTTGTAGTGAATGAGAAAATTGGAGAGAGAGAGAAGGGAGAACATGGATGGAAAAGTGTGGTTGGTTGGAGTCGGCGTGGAAAGTGACTTTCTTTGAAAGCAAGATGAAGCTCTGTTGACAAGCTTTTCCTTCACACAAGTCCGTTCTGCACACTTGGATTTTATATTTTCCAAGAGCCAAAAGGAAAGAGAGAGAAAAGAGTAGCCATTCTCTTTGCCTTCCTTTTTTTCTCTTGGCCTGTATATTTGTTTTAATATCAGTCTGGAGCCGGTCAGTCAACTAATTCAAGTTGAGAGCTATAGGTGAACATTATCAAACTATCAATCGACTACAGTAATTAAAAAAACTACTCTTTTTTTTTCCTTTAAAACTGCAGACTTTTTTCTTGTTTGTTTCCTTCAGTTTCCTTATCTACATTTCGACGTTTGTTGTATAGTAAATAAAAAAAATAAAAAACACAAAATAAAAAGAAACAAGTGAGGATTCCAGTGCATTCATTCTAATGATCAGTTTCTGGAATTTGTGCCGCGCCTGTCCTGTGGAAAAGGTTGGTCACCTCAGATATTCGACTTACGTATAATCTTTTCTTATAGAGCTTCCCCAATCTGGTCAGCCAAATTTCATGAGGCCAGGGCAGACTGCCCTGCACACAAAAAAATTCTGCATTAGGTACGCGATTGTCGTATGCCGTTCTGTCCTCTACACTCTCCCCCCATCAAGTTGTTCTTGGTTTTAAGTTTCCCACATACCACAGTTTTCCCCTCAAAATAATAATAATAAACAATAAAAACATACACATGTACAACATACACAAATTGCTATAAACTGTATACAACACGCGTTACACACACACAATACACATACACGTTGTTATATAAACTTAATCAAAGAAAAGCCTTGAATGACTTTTTGCACGTCAATCCAAAACAAATTGTCCTATGTGGTTGCAGCTTCACTCTGAGTATCGCAGTACTTTCCAATGGCATGAATACGTCGGATCGCACATCGACTCCTCGTCTGTCATTCAACCACCACCAGTAATACGGCAGCCCAGTCAATCTCATCAGGATCCACATTCCCTTTTTGCAGCAGGTAACTCTCGTTATTTTAATTAATTTTTTTTACCATTTCCCTCCCTCCATCCATTTCTATCTTGTACAATTACCCACATTTTATTATACATATTATGTAGATCTTATTGCTTCTATTACATTGTTTCTATTCTTTTTCGTCATAAATATATATATATCATTTACAAAAAATGAGAAACAAAATTTTGGATGCCATCTCACTGTATTAGGCTACACAAAAAAAAAATTGTGTGTGCTTGTGCGTTTCCTATATCTGTATTAGCTGTATATTTCTCTTCAGTACTTGATTTCTTAAAAACTCTCACAAATACAGCTACAAATCTGCGACTTGACAATTAGTTCATTAGGACGGTATACACAGGGAATCGAATCTGTAGAAAGTATAGTTTATAAATTCTATCTACATGAGTTTACAAGTAGGTATTCTTTTTTATGTGACAGGTTCTGTGTATTTTGTATATATTTCCTCTCCACGTGGGTAGATTGAAACATTCATAATTTAAAGAAATGCTTCCCATATCCACAAGTTTTATATCCTCAATTCTAACACACACACATGGCATTCACACTCCACTCCCGTATACATTTTCATTCGCCACTTCTTTTTTTCGTCTTGTTTTTCTTGTGAGTTCTCGTGAGAATCAAATGTGAGCAGCCAGACTTGAGTGAAAACGCGTCTATCTGCAGAGAGAGTAAATGTTTGAATCAAATCATGCCCATCATACTCGACTGTCTGTGAACTGTGATCATGATACATATCAAATGTAGATATGTGTACACGTGTGTGTGTGTGTGTGTGTGTGTGTGGGTGTTGAAATAATAGTACTTTTTACGCGATATTCAGAATGTAGAACAGTTTCGGAGCTGTAGTTTATAATGGTAGAAATGCCATTTATTATTAAATAGTCATAGCGATTTAATTGTGCCGGACAATTGAGTTTTGAATTGTGTAACGGGTGAGTAGGTGGTCGGTCTGTTGGTGTGTGGTGACGTGTGTGATTTTTTTTCCTTCCACTTTGTGCTCAGCTCTCTTTCTCCATTTTCTCGTTTCTCCGTTTCCCTCCCGTCCTTTCAATTTTACATTCGTTTTTTAAAGAGAAAAACAAAAGTTTTGAGAAATGTTTGGATGGATACAGTGTGTGTTCTTTTATAACTACTTGGGTCCGTGTGTATGCTCACAGTGACTGTCTTCGAACTATAGTGACATTAATGGTAACCGCGTGAAAGGAATTGCTCCTTCTCCTTTTGCCAATGCCAATGAGTATACACAAAAAAGTTATTTCTGCTCCTTTCTCTCCACTATATCTCTGAACTATCCACAATCGGAATTCCACACACGAGCACTCAAACTCTAACTTTGCTAAACTTTGAGTTTTCCTCGAGGTCATCCTAATTTGTGTAGTTTACTTCAAATAGCAGTCATCGCATGGTGCATTCTATTTGCTCAAACTTTAACTCTTTACTTACTCAGGCACTTACAGATTTCCGTCGGCATGTCAAGTAATTACATTACTAAATTAATTGATCCAGTTTAATTCCGTTACACAGATTTTAATTTTTTTTTACCGTCCAATCTTATTCTATTAATCATTGTGACTTGTGATATCTGTCATTTCGTGATTGCAAGACACACATACACACACAAAGTTCGTAGTTTGTAGTTTGTGCTCGACAATCAGTTTTCACATGAAACACCGTTGTGTTAATTTCCTTTCTTGTGTCTATAATTTGAAAAAATGTAAAAAATGACCAGCACAGCAGTTCAACTACAGAATAATTTAGTTAATTCAAAATTAGATTAAATTGCTGTGAGATTTGGAATTCAATTAACAGATAGAACTACTTATTAATTTAAGTTTGAACATAGTAGATTCGTGCGTACATTAAATCTATATAAATTACAAAGGAAAATACTCAAAACCGTCATCACCAGTCCGTGGTCAGTCTCAACAGTCTAGTAGAAAATTCCTTCAATAAATAATTAAAAGAGTTTTTATGTGTTTTGTAATGATGATGTAAAAATTTCAAGAGGACACGCCTACTCAAAAGTATGGCTGAACTTAATTTTTTTTGTTTCACATGTCACTGCCCAAGCAAGACAAATTTGCGGCTTTAACGACGGCTCTGAGGTTGCGTCTTTGGTGGGTTTCAAATTGATTGTTGATTGTCCAAAAAGTACCATGGCAAATGAACATGAGGATGTACTCTGTACTCAAAGTGTAAAAGTTGGATTCTGAAATTACAAGAGACAGCAGGCCGGATATTAAACTATATAGATCTCACTAGAGAAACCAAATGCAAAAAAAAAATGCGCAACGAGCTTAATCCACAGAAGCCACTAGCTAATTTATGCTAACGGCGTCTCTCAAAGGGATCTCGTAAGTGTATACATGCTCGCACAGACATACATATACACACACACACACACAAACATGCAAGAGAGACGAATGGTTACTTTACAGACAACAGATGGGAAAAGATCTCAAGGAGACAAAAATCGATTCCCATGAACTGCAAATACGACTAAGAAAAATTTATTTATCTAAAAAGTCTTGACGGGCAAGAAGAAGAAGAATTGAACTGGAGTCCCCATAATATTTTTGTACATGACATAAAACAACTCACACAAAGTCACACTAGAGATTAGAAAAATGAAGAAGGGACGACGACGAGGCTTTATATTTTTCCTTCCCTATTTTACACGTATACACTCCGATGTATGTGCTTCAATAGAAAATACGAGGACAGAATGTTTTTTGGGCTCCCTTTTCGATTGTTAATACATTTTATTTTGTGGCATTGTTTCCTCTCTTTCCCCTCTCGCTATCTCTCTCTCTCGCTCTCTCTCTCTCGATGATCACATTCGCAATCGTATCCACATGGTATTCGTATTATCTATATAGATTTTCCATCCTCCACCATCATATCGTACATTTGGTCTTTCTGTTTCGAGTTTGGATGGGATATATAGCTAGAGTAATCTCTATATAAATATTACATGTGATTCTCTACCCTTACACTTAGACACCCTCAAAATGGAACATTTGGGATTGGGATGAGAGGAAATCGCATAGTCAACGACCAACATCATTTATTATTTGTAAGGAGTAAGAGAGAGAGAAAGAGTGAGTCAAACTAGTCTTAAGAGTCAAACAATTATTACCCCCATCGGGCTCCAAGAAAGGAAGGGGAAATCTATCGCAAGAAAAACAATAATTTCCGTCTATCGAGTACATTGAAAATTGTTGTAGCCTTTCACTTGGATTTTCAATTGTCAATTTACTGAAATTTAAATGTCAGCTATATCCGTAAAATATGTCAATTTTCACAGTTGGCTTCCATTTTAAGGAGGTTTTTGTCTGATATTTTGAAACATAACGTCATTTCTAGTGTATCTGTATAATCGTACAAGTTTCTTAGTTACGATTTCAAAATTTACAGAATCTTTTTCACCCCGTACACATTGACCGGAGAAAAAAAGATAGACTCTTCCAAAATTTGTTTTCATTTACGAAAATGAAATATATGTGTGTGTGTACTTTTGACTGTGATGACTTTACCGAGCTGATTTGAAAATATGGCAGAATGTAAAGATTGTACATAGTTAGAAAGTCGAAATAAGGGGAATCCCGTGTATTATTAATGTCTCCTTCCCACTTTCTTCTCGCTCTCTTTCTTTTTCTCCAGCTTCTCCATATGCGATGGAATATACTGCAGTTCTTGGTCTTGTTGCAGCATGGAAATTTAAATGTTTTATTTGCTGTAT
Source organism: Gisinianus flammeolus (assembly GCA_034699125.1). Classification (NCBI taxonomy): domain Eukaryota; kingdom Metazoa; phylum Arthropoda; class Collembola; order Symphypleona; family Katiannidae; genus Gisinianus; species Gisinianus flammeolus. The sequence goes on along the minus strand of JAIUND010000965.1, from coordinate 32,309 downwards.
ATAATGTACATGAAATAGGCGCTGTGTAGACATACGAAAATCTGCTGGTATAGGCTCCGAGTCGTAGCCGGCATTCTATAGGTCGTCCAATAAAGTATTACATCGCCTTATGGAGAGTGAACACTTTTTCGTTTTCAAAACCGAGAGATGGTTTTTTATTTATTTTTATTTTTTATGAATGAGAATATTTCAGTTTTGAATCTGAAATTAACTTGAGTATATCGTAGTTATGTATGCAACTATTTTACAGGCTGTCTCTCTGGGATGATGTTATATCTTCTTCTTGGGTTATGGCATTTTTCTCCTAGGAAATTATATTAGCAATCTTTCACATTTAAGAATGTTCTGTCTGTATATCTACATACACTATAAAGTCCCGATAGGATGAATTAGTTTTTTTTGCGCTGTTCACCTATATGTAGAGGTTTCTCCTTTTATATTTTATATATTATTAGTGACTAATAATTTATTACATTCTCTCCAACAGGCTCTTGCACTCCTAATTTTCTGTTTGCTATATACATACTCTGTTTATTCTTCTCTGTCTGCTGGTTATACCCGAGCATGATTAATTTCAATTCAGATAGACGACGAGCAATATAGATTCCACTTTACTTTATCAAGGCTTACTGGATTCAAAAATCTAAAGAATCCTAACAATCATTCTTTTTGCTATATATATTCATAAATAGTAAGACAATGCAATTAGTATCTCCTAGTTTCTAGATTCGCTTGCACAAATATTCGAATGAATATTAAAAAAAAAATCCTTGGCGGAGAGAGATTGCACTTGTACTATAGAAAATGGAATTGAGAGAAAGGAAACGTAACGTAAGAACTGATTGTTTTGATGTTCTGTATATACTTTGCATTTAAAATATAGGACGCCCACAGGAACCATCCATTCCCAGAAGGAAAAAGCATCCAGAATTAGCTAACAGAAGCAGCAATGCTGGATGGTTAACACAATCAAGCACCACAACGTATGAAGCGAATCTTTGTCCTGACTCACGCACCACGGTCAGTTCAAAATACTCATCATCATCATCTTCTTCATCATCATCTGCTTATATACATCATTTTTTATTTGCGAGGCAGAGATTCATCATCAGCATTTTGAAACTTTCTCTCTCTGAGAATTCCTCGGAGCAAAATATCTCAATATATTTCATATGGGGAATTCTTGTTAGCTTTGAGCATCTACACTTCATATTTATCATTTCATTTTAAGTACATTCACTTACTAAACCCTTTCTTTAAAGTCAGGAATTTCCAAGCATATGATAATTCAGCATCAATGTACACATATTTGTCTTGTACATTTGTGTGTGTGTGTTTTTATTACGTTTCTTGAAAAAAAATCGTTGATTGAAGACTCGAAATCCAAAAACGTTTCATGGCTACTGCTACTTCGTCCCGTGCAATACTTTTGTACAAAATAATAATATTACGAATTCTAACCGACTATTATCAGCAGGAGCAGAGTGCCGTACATTTCCTTGTTGTTCCGCGAGTTTCATGATAGCGATCAATTGTCCCTCACACTTCCTCCTTTTTCAGCTGTGTCGTGTGTATAGGCGAATTCTATGACGTGATAGAGAAAAATCCAGTATACATGCGCTTTTTATCCGAACCTATGCAATTTGAGGCATTAAGGTTTTTTTTTGTCTTCCTTCCCGTCACTACATACGAGTATATATAGACATTATATAGACACTGACTACATTCTATTCGTAAATCCCGCAATGTCGATATTAATTTGGATATTTTAATTGTGAGGATTTCAAAGCAGCACCATTCTGCCATCATCTATTTCATTTTGATTCTATATTATGAAGAAATCACACTGTGATTATCACAGTACGAAAAAAGTACAAAGTTTATAGTCAACCCAATTCAAATTCTGCATGCATAACAGTCTGTGTGTGTGGAAAGTAATTGGGAATTTTTTTAAACTATAGATCTGGTTGAAATTAGCCTCGTGTGTATATATGCATTATCAGTATTTCCATCAAGTAGGAGAAAAGTTTGAAATTTTCCCAACATAACAAGCAGACACATGGACGTGGGATAGGAAATGCGAGTATTATTCTATAAGGGTTATTATTGGAGAGTTTAAAAGGGGAATCCTGAGTGTATGAGAGAGAGCGTATTTGATATTTTGGATATAATTATTACTTCCGTACAGCCATCGTCCATATTGTAGATAAAACTGGAACGGTATATATATATTGGAAATAGTTACAGCAGCGTCGCTTACCCTTTCCGTCCACGTCCCTTTCCTTTTATAATATATAGAATACAGAATATAGAGTTTGCACAAAAATAATCAACTCACAAAACCGAGGAAGGTAAATGTATATAATTCCACATGGAGTAGTCAGGTGATTTGTATATAGATATATTATCTTGATATGTATTAAAAATGTGCATCTACGTGATGAAGATTGCGTGACTGTAATGTATTCAATATGGACGGCTGTTTGGTTCCTGGTTGCTTCACATGAGGAGAAAATATATATGGTGTAACTTTCTACGTCTCCTTCTCTCAATTTCCATTCACGAGGGTTTTTAACTTTCCTTCTCTTTTCTCCCAAAAAACTATACATATACATTCACCTAAATACTTACACTTACAGTCAAGTTCCATTCGCATACGTATACAAAAGAACTATGCGGACTTGCGGCTTCAACGAGCAAAATATGTTTTTTATTATGACTTTGGTATATATGTAGCTGATTAAAAACGTTTGGAAAATATTTGTATTTGTAGACTGCAGTTTGGAGTTTTCTCTCGTCTCCTCGTCGTATTACTTACTGAGAAAAGGCAACTGCAATGTTTTTCTCTTTGACTTTCTTATTTTCTCCCTCTCTTCCTCTTCCATTGTCTAACTAATCCTCCCCCCCCCCTTTCTGGAGCTCTCTACATGATTTTGTTAATTTCTTTTTTAATAGAATTAAAGTCATTTGAGGAAAATCCCCGATTTAATTTTGAATAGTATAGTACAAAAAAGTTTTGTTTTAGCTGTAAAATTTGTACATATGATAATGATCCGTAGTTTCTTTTATGTAAATGGGCGATAGAATAGAGAGAAGAGAGAGTACGAGATTTTGTTTCACGCCAGTGGTGAAGTACATAGAAAGTATAGAAAGAAAGGTTTGCATTTTGCACACACTCCTCTAGAGAAAGGTAGAAATAAACGGCGATCGCATGAATGTACGATATGTAGCACGACAAATTTAACTAGTGGATATGTATGGAGTGACAGTATGAAGTATGGATATAGAACAAACCGCCCAGATTTCAATATATATCATGGTGAATATTTGCTATTTTATTGATTGTCAGAGTCTATTTGCTCTCAAATTGGACTGTTTTTTGTGAATCCATGGAGTATTTAGTTGTACTGGGGCGTATATCTGTACTTGTAGACCTTTCCCTCTAATTTATAGTTTTTATCCTTAATCAAACAAATGAGGAATCAATTCTCAGCCATCACTGTACCCTCTCTGTGAATCAATACTCTTTCCTTCACTATAAAAAGTTGTACAAAAGATTTTAGTTCGTATATGTACAATCCACATTTTAACATTATTATGGTCGCAATGAAATGCAGATGCAATGCGATTGAGCAAATAGGGACAGAATGAAGAGTAGTATGTACATGTAGTTGAGGATTCATCAATACACGAGCTTACCCGAGCCTGTTTCAATACGTATGATGAAGAGAGTGAGTGAGTTAATGAGACTGCCAATATTGACGTAAAAGAATATCCCAAGATTCATTCCACAGCTACCTTTTTTTTCAGGGCCGAACCCAATTGATCCTTGTGGATTCTACTGTAAAATAAGATCATGTGAAATCAGAAATCTACGTGACTATATAATACTCGATCTAATGCGACCATATCCTAAATATAATTATACTATCAGCCCCAAATACACCTATACAAATCCTTGGATTTGTTGCCCGAATATTTCATTCTACCTAACATATATACATATATACGGAATAATACGGATACCAACATAAGATTTACGTTGGCGCAATAAACTCATTTTATAAAGCCCTCGGGTTAATTTTTGGCCAAACAGAAGCCCAAACGTTTGATTTCGAATTAATTATCTCCTTGTAGAGATTTGACAGTGATAATTACAGAAAATTACGCAAAACTTTGTACAAAGACAACTGAGACAACACTGTCTAGAACCAAGGATAGTAGTTAGTACAATTAGCGACTGTGAATGAGCCAAAGGAAATTGATGGACAAAATGTCACGACAGACGAGACTCGAGAGATGATACAAGGACAGGAAGCTTTAGTGGGAATCCATATTAAGTGAGTGTAGAACACGAAATACTGTTTTGGCCAGAGCGAGTAATGATGCCATTACTAATTAACTCAAACGCATGTATGACAGCATGTCTAATGAACATATACTTACGATTGTTACGAAACCAACTATATAAATAGTACATACATGCTTTGTTTATCCATTTCCCATTGGTCCAAGTGTGCACATATTTTTCAATTTCATATAGTCCCTGCTCTGAACGGGGGTGGACGGCATTTCGTGTTTAGATATGCAAGCAAACAATGAAAATATGTAGATTTATCGACACATTATTAGAATGAGCTTGATTTTAGGTATAGAAACTGGTTAAGAATGTGCAGGACATTCGTGGAGTCACTGGAATATAATATTGACCGTGTCGCATGAAAAAATTCACGCAGTATATTCCTGAGCTTTTCCTTTTTGTGAAAGGAAAATTCGTAGGTATATAGATATGCATTTGCGTCGGATCAGAAGACTTTTTCTTGCGTATAGTAATAGTTTGTTGTTTGTACATATCTTACATATACTTGAGTATATTTATGCGATAGAGAATAAAAGTATTGTGCATTCAAGGGAAGTGAATTACCGTGTTTCCTTGTCATCTCTCCCTCACTCCCCTCAAGTAAATAATTTGGAAAATGAATTTTTGTACACAGAATATTAGTGGCGGAAAAGGAGGTGGACCGAGAAAGTCCATGTCTATGGGAACAATACGATCCTCTGGAAATATAGTACCGATTCATTCGCAGAAACTCAGCCTTATGCCCCAATATAATAAAAGTACAGCTGGTAAGTCTCCTTTTCTCCATTTGCTATTCTCATTTCAAAATGTAATGTAATGTAATGTAACGTGAAGGAAAAAAAGAAACAAAAGAAAATCGATATTTACAGACTTTATTTTTATATTCCTTTTTTTTTTTACTTCTCGACTATAAATAAACTACGAGTCAAATGCCTATGTTCATAACGTATTTAACAACCGAAGGTGTCGTAATTAGAATTTTATTTTATAGCTTTCTATACGATATTCAGAATCCATATTTTGGATTCTGTATAGGGAAAATCGTTTATACAAAAAAAATTGTGAGTGTTTCCAATATGTTTTTATGCAATATGATAGCCCAATGCAAAAGTATGTATGTAAATACTGGTTAGTAAAAATGATTTTGTGAATATAATGGAATGATGAGAAACCTTAGAGTTTTCTTTTATTATATAAAACAATAAATATGTGGGCAAAGTCTCTCGGATTAAAAATGGTTGACACATATTTGACTCAGTTTTTAGGTTTCATATATTTTCAAATAGAATTTGTGATCAAATTGACAAAAATGGTTCATTATTGACTGATCACAACAGACATTTAGGCATTTGTTGTACTCACGACGAGGAATGATAAAACAATAAAACTATATATATAAATAATACGTTTTGTTGTGGTGCAGATAATGTTGGTGCCACAATAATGACCTCAGCTCCAGTCGGTTCGTCTTCGGGATTCATGGGCGACTTTACTTTGCCGTCCCATTCCGCTGGAGAAGTCAACATTCACATTGCAAAAGAGTCTGATAATGTGGCAGCGGCGGGAGGGGCTACACAAGAGCCCAGAAACTTTGACGATTTCAAAAAGTTAGTATTTCATATAGTTATAAATTCAATTGCGGAAACTCGTAAGATTTTTTTTGTCGAAAGTTTCTGTGTGAAAGAGAGAGAAAGCGAGTGAAAACAGTGCTAAAAAGTATAGTACAGTTGGATTTTTCTTTTCCTTGTTCACGCTCAAAACGGGGGATGATTTTTTTTCGTTTTGTAAAAATTGTAGGAAAGAATACAAGTCAGAGTACAAGAAGAGGTTTCGACCATTCTCTCAGTACGAGTATCTAGATGGACGATTCTACAAAAAGAAGGGAGATCAAGACATTGGAAATCCCTGGTATAAGGAAGTCATTGAACTGAGGAAAAAAGCTGGAGAGTATAAGGTAACTTTTCTTTCCCCCACACACAAATTGCGTATAAATGAAGCCATATATAGACCAAAAGAGTCCTTTTTACAGAGCATCTGGGAGGATAAATAAAAAACTATATACAACTCCCAACTTTGGTCAATCTCAAACATGGAATGAATGAGGAAGTACACGGAGAGGGAGAGAATGCGGGTGCATTGTGCAATGATGCGCTTAACCTATATATTATATATAATGAACTCAATCTTTCATCCTTTTCTCGGCCCCCAATTCTTATTTTATTGTTTAAATGCATTCTCAACTAGAATTGAATGAGTCTACAGTAGGCTTGTATGCATTAGAAATGTATGTGTGTATTTTGACAAATGCAATGGGTTTAAGAATGAAATACACTTTTACTTTTGTGAACATTTAATGATGGAACTAATTTTTGAATTTAAATTTTGGAATATAGTTTCGTGGATGGGGAACGGAATTGGGACCCCAGAATATTGCACAAGCCTACCATCAACATATTTGGGATCAGGTGTCCACACGGACTTCCCTCGCTGCATTGGCTCTTATCTCAACAACTCCAAAGTTAGTCTCATTTGATTACACATACATAAATAAATGTACACACTCACACACACATACGTATATGTGTGTAGGTCTCTGTACATAATAAAATTTGCTTTTGATAATTCCTCCTCCTACGACATGGCAATCTGAGCTGTTAACCTCGTTCCCTGATTTCCAGACTCATTAAATACCGTCCGACTCGGAATTCCTTTGAGATTTCAGCCGTAACTTTGTTCAGTCATTAAATTTCAACTGTACAACTCAATTTTGGTTTTTGACGCATTAAAATATATATTACTCGACTTCAGAGTGTATCTCATCATTCTGTACTCAGTAAAAATGCCCTACATTTATTTCAGAATCATTTAACTGCTTTTTTTTTTTTCTTTCTTAATTCTCCCAGAGTTAGACAGAATTCAGTTGTATATAAAACACAGCTGTTTTCGTCGCATGAATCCGAATGTGTTGGGATTTTTTGTCTCTATAATATGTCTCTATAATATGCAATTTATTTCAAATGAATATTTTTTCCTTTTTTCCTATACCAAAAGGTCAATATCGAAAGAAGAAAAGGACAAGGAGAATGCAAGGAAAAGTTACCCGGGGAAGCCTTCTCATCCGAGGCCACACACTGCAACACCCAAACATCCCATTTCAGATCTGGAAAAGTCAAAGGTACAAAACTTGCATAAATAAAATGACAGCGGACGTCGTCTAAAACTTTCCACACAGTTTTATATTATACATACACAAGACACTGAAAATGTCAAATAATTTTCTATTCCACATATATTTCATTGCCTGCATACTTTACTTTCTCCTGTCGCAAATATTTTATACATGCATGTACATAAGTAAGTATAAGCAAAAATGTGTTCATGCACTACTGAAAACCATATCAGTCTACTTTTTTTAAACTTTTTTTGATTAGTGAACACAAATTCCTTGATTGAAAATTTGAAATGATAGATTACAAAAAAGGGAATATTCAATATTGTCTATATTTTGCAGTTTACCAAGGAGTCAGGAGATTCCGTCCAGCCCTCAAAAAAGAAATTGTTGGAACAGGATCGACTACAGAATAAATCAACTTCGAGAGTGAAAGGTAAGAGAAAGAGAGTGAGAGCGAGGAGAAAGTGGAATTTCATTTCTTTCCATCTGCTTCCTGTATCTCTCTGTTTATGTAGTCTAAACACATGACAAACTTTCATTCGGCGTCAACATGACATTGTAAGTTATTTTGTTAGGCATCACATGAGACATCTTACATGTATATCAAAATATCAAATATATCTACATATTGCTCAGTTCCTTTTTTCATATATATATAGCGTCAGCATTTTGGCATCAACTGTATATGCATTTAACCAAATCATCATTTATGGATTAAACAATGTGTAGAATATATTTCCGCCGTGCGGATGTGCATGCTCCGAAAAAATAATATAAAACTATGTCATTGACACTACAAAAAAGAAACAGCCTATTACTTACCATTTTATTGTTTCATTTCTTTACCTGTGTGTTCACACACACACACACACGTTCGATTACCATGTCGAAATCTTTACTTTATGTTGTAACATGTATAACACGGTGATATTTATAGAAGTAATGGGCGAAAAGAAAAGTGATAGCGATAAGTCAGCGAGGCGATATGTACAAGAATTTTTTAAATGTCAATGTTAAAGTATGGATTTTCTATATATGTATGAATTATTCTGCTATGCGAACATACATGGAAATATATAACATATAGTTTTTACTGTATTGTGGACGGACTGTTTAATTAATATCTCATATTATTATTCATCCTTAAAAAATCTGCTGCCTGATATGTAACGTGAGTGATGGAGACGGTTCTTGACCTTTGACTGGCTTAAATATAGTTTGTTTGATTCGTTTTTAATTGAGGAATTTTTAGCGAGTATAATAGAATATTGTATTTTATTGATCAAATGCAGTCAGTACTCCGTAGTTTTAATTATGTTATGAAAATCCCTGATCGCGAAATATATAGAGATGATTGATACATAGTTAATGAATTTTTTTGCTTCATATTTAGTACAAATAATAATAATTAATGTATGTACTGATGATGAGAATCTCATGTTTACTTATTGAATGACAAGTTTGACTTTTAGAATTATCTAAATATATACAAAATAATACAATATATTGCCACAGAGCTAATATATGAGCGTATCAAAAAAAAGTGCTTTTGCCTGTTTAATGTCTGTAGAGCTGAAAACTACTACACCTCGGCCTTCATCTTCAAAACCTCCTCCCACTGCTATCGAAAATAAAGCTAAAAAACTAATACGAGAAGGTAAAAAAACAAATATGTTGTTTTATTTTGAATCGACACACACTCACTCGTCTGGCTCGTAGAAAGTATTTGTCTCTTTTTTTGTACATGACAAAATGCAAAAGCATAGTGTGAAAACAAATTAGACAAATGCTTTTTTTTTTTTACAAATGCGTAGGTGTCGAGTCAAATTATACTCAAATTCAACACAGTCAAAAACTACATAAATATATAATAAATCCTGCATGGTGTAAAATAATAATTGAGACTACTCAGATATTTATACTTAAGTGCATTTTGGAGCATTCGAAATTATAATTGTACGTTATTTTTTTGTATGGATGGATTTACAAGAAAAATGATGAACTGTTTGCTTGCAACTATAGGTTTTTATTTCATATTCAAATATACGGAAAGAAAATTCAATTTATTTGTGAATTTGCATCTAATTTTGCATTCAACTTTTTTTTCTTCTTTTCATGAATGAGGAAAGGGTAACACAGAAAAGGAAAATTTGATGTACATTTTCAAGTAGTACTCAATTTTTTAATGACCGTCACTGGGAAGGATTATATGTGTTCAACGTTTGTATAGGATGATGCTTAAATGATTTTATGTATTACGACCAACCAACCGACCAAAGTAAAAATGTCCCAGTTTCATTTTTATATATATATATAAAGGCTCAAATAGCATGCTTGGATAAACTGCTTGGGAAACGGCATGCTTGGGAAACGGTGGACAAGGTCTGTTGAGCTCAAGATCATTTAGACAAAAAATGTCTGTAGAGACACGATGAGAGGGGAAAAGCGAGTCAAGTTGTGACTTAACCTTTATTATTATCAACTGACAGGCTTGGTCTCCTCACACAGATAGACAATATCATACAATATTGATTGGACTTTAGTTTTGCGATCCTTCCCGACAAAAGTCCTCTCTCTATGTATAATGTAAAATGGTCATCTTTTATTTTTTTTACTCGTTTTTCTCGTGATACACTATATGAATTTATATTCTGTTTTTTTTCCCTTCCATTTCCATTGTCTCAAAAATGGATTTAGATATATATTCATTGAGTCAGTTATTGTATAGCTTGTTACACGGGGGAGTCAGCAGTTGCGTCATCATACAAAAAAAGTTTTCCTTTTTCCACTGGCAACCTTCCAGTAAATTTGAAAAATATATAGGCTAATGTTTAAAAAACTAGAAGCTTGGGAGAATGGCTTTATTTATTGATCTCAATGTTTGTTCAATGTTCTTCTCAAAAATTAAATTTGAACATAAGAAAAACTTTCCCAAATTTATTTGATTGAAATTTTTACTATTTTCCGGCAGATCTTCTCACAACAAATATTTAAATGATTCAAACACACGAATACACACACGTCTAACATTTCCTTTTTGTACACAAATGACAAATATCCTTGTTGTTGTAATTTTTACGCACTTTCTACTTCCCATTCGATTGATGATGATTACAATGATTATTTACAAAATTTCTGATACATAGCTCGATCACAATCTGCCGGACCTGGAGTTGGAAGATCCCCTCGAAAGACGATTCGTCAACAAAGTGCAGCGTCCTCCGTCAGTGAAAAAGACAATACGAGTACAGTCGGAGGAGGATGGAAAATCCATTTAGACTCCTCTCAAGTGGACTCTACCAAACCTCCAACGAGACATCCCAGGCCAAGTGAGTAACACTAAAATTAAATATATATTGATTAAATCTACACAATATACATAGAAAATACTTTAGAGAACAATTTGAACCCCCTTTCCAAGTGAAAGTTTAGGTAGGCTCTCTATTACAGTTTACAAAAAAAGTGTGTACTTTTACTTACTTTCTCTTTTACTAAACTTTCTCTTTCCTCATTCAGTATACACAAGATAATATGAAATCGTATACCTATATATACATATATATTTAATCTATTTCCAAATTCATTTGATTTTAAAAAACAAATGTATTTAATAGTAATATAAGCAAAAAAATGCTGCTCTCGCTTATTCAATATTGCAAAAAAAAAGATTACTTAAAGATTTCTATTCCAAATTCCATCTTTAAAAGGAAATGTGATACCTGCGAGCCAGTTAGCTTTGTAAATTTGTTCAGTTTGTTTGCTCTCCAAGTTTGAGATTGGAAAATTTTACTGTCGCAAATATGTGCGTTGGACTTTTTCCGTGTGTGTACATTTATACCTCAATATAAATAATGTGTGCGTTATTACTTATCGTTAGTCTAATTTTCGCCTTGAGAGACTTAAATAAAAAAATGTAATAGAATTTATATCAATATTCAATAACAGAACCTGTAAAAATATGTAACATACAGCTTTGAATATGTTCTAATTTAATGATTACGATATTTACTTTCTTTTAAATGTCCTCTATCATTACAATGATTTACATTTAATTAATATATTATACAATGAATATTACGGCGAAAATTCTTTTCTCTCTCTCTCTCTCTCTCTCTCTCTCTCTCTCTCTTTCTCTTTCTCTCTCTCTTGCGCTGTCTTCCTTGTGTGTAGTTCATTTAGATTTTTACTAATTAAATGACAATATACTGTATATATATATATATATATATATTGCTCCTTATAATTAATTACAGTTTACTAGGCTTTGAGATTTATCTATCTCTCTCTCTCTATTTTTAACATTTGACAATGTGCCTCATTATATTATGTTAACTTATCCATGTATTGACCATACATTTGTCTATATAATTATGTTCAATTTATAGCTCAATACTTTGCTTCATTTTAGCATTTAGTTATTTTATATAAAACATGTTTTAAAAATAGGATGCTAGACTCTACAAAATAGTCTATAGGCAATAGGAAGCAGTTTAAAAAGCAAATATTATCATATTAATGAAGAAGCTATTTTATTATTAGAATACTAAGTGTAGGCCTGTATAATATTAGACTGTAGGAAATGTGTACGTAGTACGTACCGGCGAGTCAACGCTATACTATGCAAATAAATTGCTAAAATTGATATAATATATTGTAATCTGTAGATCTAATGATTAATGATATTTATAAATATACTTATTTATAATAGTTCTTGATCTTTGCAAACAATTTTCTCTATTTATTTGCTATTCCTTCTGTTCTCTTCAAAGCAGAAAGAAATTCAGTTTTCCATTTGCACTTGCAATAAAAAATATTAATACTGCACACATTTTAGAGATATTATTATTATTATTACCAATAATCCAACATTCATTACACCAAAAAGCGTACTTTTTATTTTGATAAAAAATGCTCCAATCACTTATTGGAGCATTTTTTTGTACTAATCAATAGCCGCCGGATTTCCCAAATAATTCAAACAGCATTTTTGTCAACTGAAAAATAAGAGACTGCTATACATCGGATTTACTTTTTGAACGATAAACATTCTTTTGAATAAAAGGAAATTCTCAATTGGGACTTTCACTACATATCTGTATAGTACTATAGTAAAATACTAATGAGTTTTGGATAGCTTTGAACAATTAATCTAATTGTGTTGAGTGGTGCAGATTTTTTTGCTCCCTCTCATTTCCTTTGAACAACTGAACAACAAAAAGACATGTTTTTTCCCAATACTGACTATGAACTTTACATCAACCCTAATTTTATTGCAAGCAATGGCAAATATATATAAATAATTATATAATGTGCTGGATATGGCTAAAGCAATCGTGAGCTAAAATTATCTATTATTTACTTGAAAAAAAAGAAGAAAATACATTTTCAAACAAATTTCTGTATTGTTGGGAGGGGGTGGGATATATTCTTAATCATTATTATTATTATTGGATTGAAAAAAAGACAATGGGAGTACTAGTGCTTTTTTGGACTATGTGCAATTATAACTCCTTTTTATAACATTGAGGGGGATTTAAATTATTGGTTGATTACCTAATTGATTGTTATGTCGCTTGTTGAATTTTGATGACACTAGCCACTTTATCTACTAGTCCTCGCCCAAAAACTAGTAGTGGTAAGGGTGACCGGGATACCAAATTGGCCAAACAGCAGCAAATATCAGCACAGTTTGATAAAAGTGAGGATGTCAAGGAATCTATATACATACTATAAATATTATATAACATATCAATATATATACTTATCAAAATACTACCATTATTTTTTGTAGTTTGGAACTTTTGCTTTCCTCTATATATTTAACTAATTGATGCTTCACAATTTCTCTCTCGCTAATACTCTCGTACTTAATCAATAATACTTTGAGTCCTTTTTTTGCTGGACATTTATACATAAATATAATGGTTGTCGTTGTCGTTGTTGTTTGTCTTTTGTGTTTTTGTTTTTACCCAGCATATATATATGCATTTTGTTTTTAAAAATATCTTTTGATTTGTCTATGTGTGCATGCTTGCAAGCTAATACCAATTAACAATCTTTATAATGTTATACATTGTCTAATTATTATTATACATGCAAACGTATACAAATATTCAATGTAATTGTCAATATAATATGAGCAATGTATATAAACTATTTAAATATATATATACAATTACCGATTTGAATGTGTGAATGTTCATGTGTGTGCAATCGTCAATGTGTGTATATATAATAACCTCTAAAAATCAATTCAATATATATATAATGCCCGTCTCACATAGATATTATATTTGTGTGTCTCTCTCAATCTGACGACCCGATATGTTTGTCTTTGATCGTGATCTTTGGTCCAATAATCAAAAACCATCCATTCTTATATATATTTTGTCAAATCACAAAAACCAAACTCGTTTAATTTCCATTAGACTCTGCGGATCCATACTTGGGATACGCAAATGAGCAAATAGTCAAATCACCCCCTGAACCCACTAGAGTCAAATCTCCTGAACAGGTATTTTAATCATCTGTACACGTACACACACATACCCATGCAATTAATTGAGAATGAGAGAGTTTTAATCATCTGAATTTGTTTATATTTTATATATGTATATATTATATATATAATTTTATACTTTGGCACATAAATTCTTTCTTATGTATTAAAATATGAAAAGGTGATATTGAGATCGCCTGATCCCGTAAATTGGACAGTACCCTTGGACACGTCAAAAAGCTTCACTGTCACACAGAATATTCGAGAAGGTGAGTTGAGCATTTTTTTGGTTGTGTTTAGATGAAATAAATGTGAGAATCACACTCGTACGTCGTACACTGTACTTATTTTGACCTTAATGAATGTTTGTCAATCAAGCAGCAAAATGATAATCTTTCCCTGTGTGTAGCTCCTCCATCCCCAAAGTCACGGTTTCGAGCAGGTAAATCACTTTCACTAGGGTTTTGTTTCTCTCTCTTTCTCTCGCTCACTCTTCAAGCTATTTTCTACTACTTTCTCTATCCAATCTAAATATTTGATTGCTGTTTTTAATTTCATCGATAAATGTACATAAAATCCACTTGAATAAAAATGATGACACATTTCTGTACTGTATATGGATTTATGATTGAATTACAGGGGAAAAGCTGCACGGTGACCTTCGTAATATTCATCATCCCACATCTACTCATCCTTCATCTGGTGGATCCACATTGGCCTCTTCGCCAATCTCTTCATTTTCTACACGTTCAGCACCAGTACCTTTGTCCTCGAGTCAATCTGGAGGACAATCTACAGTTTCACCTTTAAAGTCTGCGTTGACAACTTCTGCATCTAATACAACAAGTTCTTCTACAGTCTCAAAAGATGTGTTGGGGAAAACAAGTTCAGATGCATCAGCATTGTCCTCATTATCATCATCATCAAATTCCAAAGAGCGAGACTCCTCATCATCATCAGCATTATTGACTGGAGGGGGGAAAACAATTTCTGGACCAGGTATAACATTTCTCAACCAAAGTAGCTTCGACCTCCTTTCCCCTTCCCACCTACTTGGAGATGTGGAACCACCGCTCTCATTCTAAATTCTAAATGTCATGTCATACTAATTATAATTATTATTGTCATGTCTATATATTGAGCTCTGAAAATATATACACACGGAAAAAACACTTGACTTTATAGTATATAAAATATATAATTATAGTACATACACACCTAATTGTCAAAAAAAAATAAAAAAACCAAATAACACAATATATAAGTATGTACGTATATATATATATATATAAATAGAAATAGATTTACGGATATGTGTCTTGTTGCCTTAACGTTATTCTCTCTGTAATGCCTAGTTGAGTCCACGTATGTACGTAGTGCCTGCTGGTGATAGTCTCTTGATTGTCCATTTAGCATTATGATTATGTTATCGTTATCACGTTCTCTCATGTCTCGTAATACTCTATTTTCATTTCATATTACATAATCATTTGAGCTCTTGTTGTTGTTGTATTGTTATTATTCTTATTCTTATCATTATGTATCATTCTTATTATTACTAAGAGAAAGGACAAAACACATACACACACACACTCACACATATTTATTTTGACCAAAGAAATTCACAAATTCACAATTTGGGTTGGGAATTGCTTGATTATATATTTTGTTAGGTCCTGGGACGAGTGATGGTAGTATCTCCACTTCTAAACCTAAACAAACTCCTTCTACTTCTACCACTGCTTCTTCTAAGTTAGAACAACCACAACAACAACCAAAAGTAGTTCGTGAATCCAACTCAACTGCAACAACAACACATGTTAATGGATTTGATGAGAAAGCATCATCAACGGTGAAAACTGTAGCACCGAAAGAGAAAGTTTTACCCAGCTCAACCGTCAAACCCTCTCCGCAACCTAGAATGGGAGTAGCCATGAGAATCAAACCAGATATTGCCAAAATTCCTTCGTCGACAACAACAACAACATCCAATGCATCCCCTGTAGCACCCGCCAGATCGTCAACAACAACTAAAACAACCCCGAGTACTGCATCATCCGTGACAGCCACATTTTCCCCAAAAACAACTCCAGGTTCTAATTCATTG
The DNA here is from genome assembly GCA_034699125.1 of Gisinianus flammeolus. Classification (NCBI taxonomy): domain Eukaryota; kingdom Metazoa; phylum Arthropoda; class Collembola; order Symphypleona; family Katiannidae; genus Gisinianus; species Gisinianus flammeolus. The sequence goes on along the minus strand of JAIUND010000965.1, from coordinate 16,171 downwards.
TCAGGTAGTAAAACGACTCCAAGTGGGACATCTTCATCAGTTAAAACAATTCCGGGTAATATTACAGGAAGTCCATCTACTAAAAAAATTTCTGGTAGCATAGGAAGCCCACCTAGTAAAACAATTCCGAGTGCAGCTTCTTCAATTAGAACGAGTCCAAGTGTATCAAATTCCATGAAAACAACTAGTGCAAATAAAACGACTCCCAGTGCAGTCCCTTTGATGATGACATCTTCCCCGAAAATGGCTTCTAGCACAGTCTCAAGTTCGCCTAAAACGGCCCCGAGTTCAGCCTCAGCAATGACAAGCTCGTTCAGAGCCGTTCCGGGTGGACCATCACCAATGACAACGTCTTCAATTAAAACGACAATTCCAAGTAGTTCAGCAAATGCTCCAGGAGGAGGAGGATCATCCATACCCGTTAAAAACAAACCCGGGAGTGGACCCACATTAAAATGTCTAGAAGATCCTACTTTCATGTTTGACCCACCAAAATCAGTTAGCCCAATAAGCTCGATGGTTACGAATAAAGTCCCAACCACGGACTCACAACAACAACAGCAAAAACAACCTTTTCAAAGTGGTATAACCACCAGTAAACTCCCAGAACCAAAAAAATCAATTCCAACAACGACGACAGCAACAACGTTGTCTAGTAAACTCCCAGAATCTTTTAAAACGATCCCAACAACAACGTCAAGTAGTAAACTCCCAGAACCAAATTTATCAACATCAGGAGGAGCAACAACAGTGTCCAGTAGAATCCCATCCGATTTTTCTTCGTTTTCTTCGTATTCACCCCCGTCCCCTGCTCTCCCTTCCTCCACTTCTACCCATACTACTCCTTCTAAACTTAGTGGAATACAAGGGTATGCTGGGAATGATCGTAGTAAGAGTGCATTTCGAGTTTTAGAAGCTCCAGCCTCTCCACCAAAAAGTCTATTTACTTCTAGTAGTAGTGGCGTAGGTAGTACGAGTGACAAGACGAATCTCAACAAAAATGAATTATCATTTATCCCACCATTGCCAGTATCTGCGCCAAAGAGAACGATTGGAGGAATTTCTCAAGTTTCAGAAATCCCTCCACCGTCAAAAACATCAGGGTATCGAGTGTTAGAGGCTCCAGATGATGATCCAACCAGTGAGCCCACAGTGTCTGTAATTTCGCCTTCTTCAGGAAGATCAAGAGCCTCGGATGTACTAAAGAAAGCTCATCAGCGTTTTGACAAATTCTGGGGTAAAAGTAAAGATGAGGAAAAGTAGAGATAATTAATATACTTCAAGAAAAAGTCCATTGTTGATGATATAAAAAAAATCAATATAAATATAGAATATATATATGGCGCTTTGTCTTCACATCATAATTTTTACAGTACCGTAATGAATGAGCAATATAAATAAATAAATACTGTGTGTACTAGATGAAGAAATATTATCTACCACTACTATTGCAGCCAGTTTACATATATTATGATGAATGTCACTAGTTATAATATTACATAATATTTGTACGTACGAAGAAATGTTCTGCATGATCTCTCTTTCTCCATTTTACTTTGCTTGTCAATTATCAATCCCAATGTTATAATATAAAATAATAAGTTTTTAATGATACAATCAGACTACATTGTCAAGAGAAGAAGGATTTCTTAAGCACCTTCGACGTCTCTGTGATTTTGTACACATGTTTATTACAAGACATACATACCTACCTACTTAAACAACTCATGAAGGCTCATTTGTGAAAGTGAAAGAATTGTAAACTGCATAGTAAATATATAATATTTATAATATAATGTAATATCCTCATACGAATGGACTTATATTCTCAAGTATTACACAATCTATTTATAATCCAACCAAAATCCAACTTGAATGTATTATATGTACATATAAAAGAAAGTCCTGTGATTCTTTTCTCTGAGACTTTCTCCATCACGATAAGAAAGTGAGCATCACTGACTAAACTGACTATAGATTAGCAGCAGGAGCAGCAGAGCACTGAACAAGCGAACTACTCGTGTAAAAAATGATTCTTCAGTGTACAGATATAACATACAGATATATATAGACTACATTATTATTACTATTATGGTTAATTCTCTTACACGTGTATGAAAAGGGACACTAATATATATGCATATATATATATATATGTAACAAGTGCACATGAGTAGCCTTTGTCACTCTTCTCCGATGATGACTGAACGCGACTTTTTACTGTACAGACTAGGTACTAGGTACGTTTGGTTAAATTATGATATTGCTATTACTATTAGTTGATATATGTAGGTACATATTATATCAGTACTGTTCGCAAATATTGATGGATCTTGTAAATATATTGTATATATTGTAAGTATACATATATACAGTCTGCTCTGCTATAAAAAATGAAGAAGATATAAAACATAATAAAGCAGTATAATCTAATGATTGATGATATACTATTAAATAATTACTGGCTTAAAATAGATCTGTACATACAATTATTATGTTGCAAATAGATTATAATGAAATATACTACATATATATAATATAATAATAACATATAAACATACTTAAACAGCATACAGTAAAAGTCAGCCATATAAAATTTAAAAAATATATAAACAATAGTTGGATTGAAAGACAAGGTTGTGATAAACTCTTATATGGATTCTCGAAGGGACGATAAATTGTGTAATAATCAAGATTGTATAAATGATTTGAAATACTATAAATACTATAAATAAATAACCAGACGAAGAAGACGAAGACATAAATCTTTTAAATTCAGAATTCAAATCTACTCAATGTAGTATGCTTAGGACAACTCCTTTTTTTACAAGAGTTTTTGATTTAGGAAAGATTGATATAATAGTACACCAGGGGTGACAAAAGATACGACAGCGATTAAAATAATATGAATTAAAAAGCAAAGTTTAACTATTAAGAAATACATGTAAATGACGTTCTTGGAGGGAGAGAGCTTTATCTACCTGAGTAAGTCGATAACGTATATTTGCAAGAACGAAACTGAATTTTTTTTTGTGCAAACAACCAAGCCGCATCATTCTATCAGCAATCTATTTGATTAGTAATTATAATATAACATAGGAGTCACGCAATTTTTTTAAAAACAACTGAAGAAAACGAAATGAAAGAACTACTCGAATGCTTAATTTTATGCTTGTACACAAAATATTAATATATATATAATGATAAAGCTATTTATTGACCATATAATATTTAAAGGAGTTGTAAGAAGATTCTCGTAATTGCTAACATTGCCTGATATTACTTATTAATATTATACGTCAATAAAAATCTTTCATTGCGCAGCCATTTTAATTCTCTTGTGTTATTTATTGAATAGTCCATCATAAATAAATAATATATTCCCTGCATATGAAATCATTCCTGATGAATATAATTATACGATTTTTAACCAATATAACTTTTATTTGAATAGTTAACTGATGATCACACTGACATATACTATATGTACACAAGACTAAATTAATAACATAATATGATATTTTCACGCTACACATTCATCACACTGTTTCTTTTACATGACTGCGAGTATTTACAATAAACATTTGATAGGTATTTTATGCGTCTTCTTGAAGAACGGAATAAAATTAAGAACATGATGATTTTATAAATATATCCACATATATGTATTATGTATATATAACTATATAAACGACTAATGACAGGAATGGATAGTTTTTTTGACAATATTTAAAACAAAACAAAAAGGATTTGATTTACTCAGTTCCACCAAAATTCAAAACCTTGCCCTTTGGGTCGTCAAAGCGGTCCATGGTCTTCACATCCATTATCATCGCCAATCCCAATGTAATTATTGAAATAAGAATAGCTGAAATGAAGATGCCAGACCAGATTCCGATTGTGAAGAATCCAACACAATCCCAGGCTTCACCAAAGGAGTTAAGTTTTGTTCCATTAGTAAATGCTTGAACCTGAAGATCTCTAAATTCCACAGAAGGTGTGAAGTTTCCAACTCTGGCATTGAAGTCACGATATAATCTCCCAAATCGACTACAATGGAATGAGCGGTCAGTTGGAGCTTCTAGAGGGATTTCAGATATCATTTGGAATGGAGATGTGACATTTCCAAAATTATTGTTTCCACTTGCAGTCGTGACTGTACCCGCAAGATCAGCGGTAGTGTTTCTCAAGGAATAATATCCTCCATACTCAACTAGTACCAAGCTACATATACACACAAAAAATTCATACAAATGATTATGATAATACTGCCTTAAAGATACTTAATATTATAATGATCTATATAATGTTCTATAATATAGAAATTACTTACTCTAGAGTAAATTTGGTGACACTTATTTTTTCCTCTTTGGGGGGTGAGCGAGAAAATTCCAGTTTGACATCAATTCTTTTGTCCTGCTCTGAAGGGTTGACAGTATACGTAACCACAGTGTTGCTGCTGTTGTACTCCAAACTATAAAGACAAAATACATAAATAAATTGAAACTTATTGACCATATTTTTACTATGTAATACTTTATTTTATATCATATCACATGTGTATTAAATCAAACCTTTCAGACGGTACTGATAAATCGGGCCCTTGAACTGTTATAATGACTTTACTAAAGTACATGAGAAAATCTTTTTCGGTCGACACCAAAAATCCCCAGCTCACAGATGAGAAGGCAACCAATAATAATATTGACTTCCACATTTCGTTATTTAATTAATTTAAGTACTTAATTCACACACACACACAATAAAGATGATAATTATATGAGACTGTAGATACTATAGATATTTTAAAATACGTCCACAATGTCTTTTAAAAATAACTATCCACACACAAGACTCTTCTTCAAGATATCAACACAAGGACTATTTGAGGCAGGTTACGCCTAACTACAGTACACACAATACTATTGCAATTGATATACTATTTACTCTTTCAAAGTACGTTTAATTAATTAACTCTCAATTGCAATTTACAGGTGTGTCCCTTTCCTAAAAAAAAGAATGATTTAAATGTAATCGTTTGAATTCCGTGGCATGAGGCTCATAAAAAAGACGGAGGAAAAAAGCAAAACCCGAAACACCATTTCGTTCATCTTGCAGTAGGAACTCTTTTGCATTTTTATTTAATCACATTTGCGTGTGCACTAAAAGACTTATTAAACTTTGATGTAGTCTTTTTTTTGTTAATCGTATAATACAGAAAATGAATGATACATAGTCGTATAGGAAATTGCGACATTAAAAATATATATGTAAGTCGTCGGTGGTCATATATTTAGAGGGGATCATCATGGCACGCAATATTATATAAGTATGACGATTTTTTCATCATCATTTCAGACTTGAGAGTCAAGAGTGCATGTGAGTCGGCACAAAAATTTGCAGTGTTCAAAAAAGTACTTAAGTAATAAACAAATAAAGTAGCTCCATGTATAGCAAGCTACATAATGGGAGGACTATTGAAAAATATTAGTATTCATTTAGTAGCATACTCGAGTCAATAACAAAGAGAGGTACATATATAAATGGTGTTTATGGTATTGAAGTATTCGCCGCCGAATGATTCAGTCTGCTGCGAGGTCGATTTTTTGCTGTCGACAATTTCCTTTCCGGCTGAATCGGCTAGCCGTTTTTAAAAGAACTAGCCTTATTAGAAACAATAGTGCTATTTTTGGTAGTATCAGTAGTGTCAAGTTTAGTCAGAAAGTTAGCCCATTATTAGTTTTTAATCGCAATATAGTCATACGTACATTTTCTAGTATGCCTCCAATTGATCGACCAGAGGAGGCGATTCAACGAATTGAAGAGGCAATCAAAACTAATAAAGTGACTATATTCAGTAAAACTTACTGCCCATTTTGTAATAAGGTAAAATTAAAATGAACATTTTTTTTTTTTGAATAAAATATACTATATTCAATATACGTATATTCGTCTTAATTAACCTGCTTGATGTCGTTTTGAAAACATAATAAATGATTGATATAGTGCGTGTATGAATACACATTTAACTTTGATTTGCCTTTTCTTTCATAGGTCAAAGGACTTTTTGATGAACTAGGTACACCTTATTTCGCTTTGGAATTGGACATCATTGATAAAAGTAAGTAATACGTTGTTAATTTCATCAGATAACTTCATTGTGTCTATAAATGACGTAAAGTGGATTGTACAGTTATATCATTTGGATCATTCTAGAAATGGTATTGTAAAGTAAAATAAGAAGGAAAAAATAGCTATAAATTCAAGGTTAAATAATAAATAATGTAAACAAATTGTATTTGTCTATCTGAAGTGCGCAAATGAATGTAAAATGTAGTAATCGTGACGATAATATTATTAGAAGAAATAGAAGCAAAACAAAAATCAATATATTGATACAGCTAGAACATGGCAGATTGATGATTCAAGATTTAGAAGAAAAATAATGTTATGCTTTTACTACGAAGTTAATTTGATAAATTTGTTAAATTGATAGTAAAGTATTCAGATTACGAGTTTTTAATTTTCTCAATTGCTTTTTGTTTTTTTCCCCAAATTATAATTCTAGCATAGTGCCTCATATAGAAGTTGAGTATGTATATCTGAACTAAAAAAGTAAGTATCATACTAATGATGTGTATAGATATATTATGTGTAGAGAACGCTTCTCTATATATACATGATAAACCATTCATGAGCTATAAATGTAATAAGCATCCGAATCCCGAAAGCTATACAAAAGTCTCTGTGATATCGAGCAGCTGTATATATGCTTTTATTTTCCTGATCAACATATGCTGTTCGTACAGTATTTTTTTATGCAGGCAGGTATTAATTTCCTACATGTATGAAATATAAAATACGAACTTTGCCATACTTGTATGTGCTAAAAGAGTTGGATCGATATTAGGTATAAAATTGAGGTGCAACTCTGGAAAAACGACGACAATCCTATAATAAATATATGATATTATGAGAGAACACCTGGCTCATTTGATATGCGTTTCAAAAAAGAGCTACGATCGAAACTGGGTATTTGACCCCCGTCATTTTATACATGTTGTCTCAGTCAAGTGCTCTTTCAAATCGGACTAACACGTAGTAGTATTAGTATTACTTTACATTTTGAAGAAGAAGGATGAAATAGGAAAATAGTGTCATTTTTACGGACAAAAAATATATATAGAAAGAGATTTCATTGGAATTTTATGTTACACATTGTTCAAGTAACATGTAATTTTGAAATTTATACTTAAACGACTTTCTTTTTCTGATATTACATCCAATGTAAACTTTCATTTTATTTAGTCTCCTATAATTCTTTGAAAATGAAAATTTGTAATAAAATACAAACAAGCAGGATTGACCATTGTTATAATAGTTTTAAAATTTACTCAGTTTTCTGATTTAGTGGAACGACTTCGTCATGATAACCCTTATAAGAAACAGTATAAAAAGCCAAATTAACACTTAGAATACAAAATATTTGTAATTTTTATTTTCTCTGTTGTAATCATTATGGGTGGATCTCTCAGTAGATGTGATACATTACAGTGCAATTCTTGCATTGCTGGTATGAAGAGTAAAAAAAAGTTATCATTACATTATGTAATACCCAAAATTTTGAAGCAAAGTTATGCACGATAATTTGTCCATGAACGCGTCAAGGCAAATACGAGGCAAAATATTTCATGTACTCACTGGTTAACGTTTTTTTATTTCTCGTCTTTGTTTGTACAGATGATGCAGCATTATTGCAAGATGCTCTTAAGCAAAGAACAGGGATGGGAACTGTTCCGAATGTCTTTGTGAATGGTCAGCATATTGGAGGCTGTGATGATACTTTCAAATTTCATGAGCAAAAGAAATTACTTCCACTCCTTGGAATTGAAGAGGAAACTAACCCCTATGACTACGATCTTGTAGTTATTGGGGGAGGATCCGGAGGTTTGGCTGCATCAAAAGTAAGTAACCATACGCATTATATAAAAATGAAGGTTGTAGTAAAATTCCAAGTTGGATTTCATGACTTTAAGTTTGTTAATAATTGTTTTAGGAAGCCGCAAAACTTGGGAAAAAAGTTGCTGTTTGTGATTTTGTAAAGCCAACTCCAATTGGAACAACATGGGGACTTGGAGGAACTTGCGTAAATGTTGGGTAACGAGATGAAAACAACAACTTACCGTATAAGCTGTAATAGAACCCCAGGGGTTGTATTTGAAAATGTTATAGAACCCCAGGGGATGTATAGCAGGGTGGGGTTCTATACGAGGGTTCTTAAAATCTATGATTTTTAATGTAATTCAAATCAGAGAATGTCATTGAAAGCATGGGGGTGTATCGGAAAATCCTATACAACCCCTGGGGTTCTATAGAAAGTGGGGTTCTATAACAGCTTATACGGTACTACGGAAATATATGCAGTGCTACTTTATTTGGTGCATAGACTTTACAAATGTTTCTTTGTTGTTTATCATTACTCGTAGATGCATTCCAAAAAAATTAATGCACCAAGCAGCTCTTCTTGGTACAGCTATCCAAGATGCTGGCTCATTTGGATGGCAGATACAGTCTCCTCGTTAGCACTTACTTTTACAAAATACCAAATATTTTTGCTTTTTCTGCATAAATATTATGTACATGTGTGTAGTCATTTTATCATTTCTTTCTCAATGTTTATATAGAAACACACGATTGGAACGGTCTCGTTGAAGGAGTTCAGAATTACATAGGCTCTTTAGTGAGTAACATACAAGAATACTATTATGATTTTGTTGTTGCTATACATTCTGAAAATTACGTAAGAATACCGTCAATGGTGCATACAATAATTTATAATTGATTTATGCTGTACATTCCCTTAGAATTGGGGTTACCGAGTTGCATTGAGAGAAGCAAAAGTAAATTACCTGAATGAGTTTGCTGAATTTGTGGACGATCATACGCTTTTGGTATGCAATAGACATTTTTTTTTCTTTTTTTGTAATACTTAAATTAGTGAAATCAATTGAAAAGAAAGAAGACAAGTTTGTCCTGAAATGAGTCAATACATGAATACTATCATTTATGTGTATTTATATAGACAACGAATAAAAAGAACAAGACACAACAGATTACGTCAAAACATTTCCTAATTGCTGTTGGTGGCCGACCACGTTATCCTGAAGTTCCTGGTGCCCGTGAATTTGGTGTTACTTCAGATGATTTATTTGCTCTACCCTATAATCCTGGGAAAGTTCTTTGCATAGGAGCTTCTTACATTGCGTTAGAATGTGCTGGATTTTTGGCTGGTTTTGGACTCGATACAACTGTCATGGTAAGACGAGAGAAAAGTAGTACTGATTTAAAATGGGCATGTTCACTCAAATTCTCATATAAATAGAAGATAAATTTTATGTAACAGGTTCGATCCATACTTCTACGTGGATTTGACCAGCAAATCGCTGAAATGATAGGCGAACATATGGAATCGCACAAAGTAAGATTTCTTCGTGGATGGGTTCCAAGTAAGTTACAAAAGGCAACACTCATTCACCTCAAATTAATTAATTTTGCATGTCATTAATTAATTACATTGCTATATGTGTCCCTGCAAGTGAATAAGGATGAATCGCCTATAGCGCCATTTGCCATTGAAATCCATACAAAGTAAATGGGAAAATCATTGAAATCGTAAATACCTCATTCATCCGTATTCACTTGCAGGGACACAAATTATGACGCACTTTATTATCTATACAAATCAAGCTTGCATTCTTATGATCAACGTATTATATTTCATATTTTTAATTTTTATGTAATATTTTAATTTTTACAAAGCTGGAATTCAAAAGATTGAAGAAGGAACACCACCTAGATTACTCGTTCAGTATAAATCTACTGAAACGGGTGAAATAACAGAAGAAGAATATAATACAGTTGTCTTTGCAATTGGAAGAGATCCATGTACTCCAGCATTAAATTTGGCTAAAGTTGGTGTTGAACTGAGTCAAAAGTAAGACATTTTGAATGTTTTCTTTTTGGTACAGCCTACTTGAATATATCTATTATACATAAGTATGTTTAAGAGTATTTTTCTTGAGAGATTTTATTATCAAGTCCTTATATCGCAATTTGACTTTCTTAAATTTAGAACAGGGAAAGTATTGACAAACGCAGCCGATCAGTCTTCAGTTAGTAATGTTTATGCTATTGGAGATGTAGCAGAAGACAGACCAGAATTAACACCAGTAGCAATTCAAGCTGGAATTTTACTAGCTCAGGTACAGAGTGATTTTGTAATGATTTTTTTAAATGTGCAACAAATATCGTGTATATACACAATTTATATTTACAATCATCTACTTATTCTTTAATAGAGATTATATGGTGGAAAGAAAATTTTGACTGATTATGAAAAAGGTAAGGAATAAATGCGTGGAGACAATAAATTTATACATATTTCACATTTGGGACAATACAATATACTAATTAGCCTATCTGTACTCTAATTTATATTTTTTAACAAATTCGTCTTCTAATTTTTTTATGAAAAAGTTCCAACGACCGTTTTTACTCCTTTGGAATATGGGTGTGTCGGTCTGTCAGAAGAAGATGCGATTACAAAGTATGGGGAATCAAATATTGAAGTTTATCATTCAAATTTCCAACCCCTGGAAACTGCTCTACCAAAACGTGATGAAAATAAATGTTACGCAAAATTAGTCTGCGTCAAGTCGGAAAATGTAAGTGGAATAAATGTAGATACTTATAGATACATCCATTCTATTCAATTAAGTGGAATATTATTCACTACAAATGCTTACACTTATGTATTCCATCTAAAATATTTTGTCGGCATTATGTTTTGTTATAGGAACGTGTTGTTGGATTTCATTATCTTGGTCCCAATGCTGGCGAGATTACTCAAGGATTTGCTATCGGAATTAAACTTAATGCTACCAAGTCCGACTTTGACGGGCTTATTGGTATTCATCCTACTTGTGCTGAGGTAAAAAATGTTTTCATTCATGTAGCATTTCGCTATAGCAATCACATTTTGAAGTCGATAAAAAACATGTTGAATATGTACTGAACAAGTAAAGCAAAGTAAGATAACGACTTATATTTTTATTTTTGTCTCTCTATAGATATTCACAACCCTCAAAATTACCAAATCATCTGGCGAGAGCTCTTTGAAGAAAGGTTGCTGAGGTTAAGGAATGTGTTGGTTGAATTTCCTCTTGGAAGAAAATCTCCTACACATATCTCCACGATTGAATCTCTGGCTTGAATTTGTGAAACAATAATATTTTAGTGTTTCATTCATGACGACTATACTCAAAACCCTATTTTTGGGCGGGTACAAGTCTGATTTATACAAGGAAGAGATCATAATACTCCTCTAAAAATATTCTTTTGTCACCTTTTGTTGTATAGTATGATTTTGTATATAGATACACACATAAAAAAGCTACATCTAAATTTTCATAAAAATCCATGTATATTTTGTGTTGATAATAACAAAACTATACTGTTCAGATTTACTTTACAACTGATTTGTTGAAAATGCCTTAAAAGTTTGAAGATAAAAGAACTTCAAAAAAAAAACATCTGTTGAACAGAAAATAGTACATTCAATTTCAATAATAAAACAATTGAACAATCATAAATAATTTGTTTTTTCTTCATTAATAATGTAAATAATGTATAATTTCTCCTTTATGATGATTATTTTTTCTTTTGCCCTTGAGACCATGGAAATCCTCGAAAGTAGAGTAAATCTTGAACATTATGGCATATATTGTAGGCATTAAACATAGCTGCCTCACCAAAGATATCACAAATCTCTCGATTTCTTCTTCCTACATATTTTTATATGATGATATAAAATTAACGGAACATCAAAGAAGACTCAATTAAAATATTTCATTTTAAAGCATTATTAATTTTTGTTGAGAATTTACCAGAACGTCGTTCCTTCTTTTTTACTGCTTTCTTTGCTCCTTTCGTTGCTCCATTCTAAATATGTGTATCATCATTTAACTCGTCATACTCATGATTGTAAATAATGTTTCATCAGCAAAATAATGACAATTTGAGTTGATACTCGTGTACTTGAAACTTACCATTGCGTAATCAATAACGAATCAGTGTGTCGAGGAGAGGGACAAAGCTATACCCCATGCATATAAGGAAAACACTGTTGGATGAAAAACGTATGTTCAATTACTTATTCGCATGCTTCGTAAACGTTTACTAGGAAATCTCTGCAGATTATCGAGAATTGTTTATTTGAAAACTTTCCATATATATTTACAAGTTCAAATTAAAATATTAGGCGTATATGACGCAGGTAAATGAAACGGGTGTCCACGTGTGGAGTGCAAAGTCCAATGCGTTTTGATACAAAATTAGATCAATAGCAGAGAAAAGTTCTGAGTAATTAAACGTATGTGCTCCTGTTAAATCAATATCTTAATTATTGATAAAACATTAACAGCAACATGGCCGGGTGGTATATGCAAAAAATCCGGGTTTAAAATGTTCCAAAATCTTTGAAATTCTTAAAAGTTTTTTATTTATCCACTTTTAAAGTACTTCTTTCACAGGATTTTCATTTGTAGTATAGACACAGACACAGCTACAACTTTACTGTGCGTTTTTAGTATACATCTGTCGATGACGTATAAATATTATGTGTAATGTGAAGCAATGCCTTTGAAATTTTAGAAATAAAATTTTAAACTTTAAATTCCTTCGTATATATATACCATATACTAATATAGTTATTATGCTATTGTAGATTAAGTATGGGTATTTATACAATAAATAAATAGAAATACATCCGACTCCGTGAGTGCTGTAGTACTGGGATAATTTTGATGGACGATAATTGCTCGCACTTCATTTTACAAAACTGCCACAATGCCCAGAAACTATACATATACACATATAGAGACTAAACATGACTTTACATCAAGTATTGAAACAACGATAGAGTTACTGTTGAATCAAGTCATATTTGGTGTTCTCATACCATAAGTTTTGTATTGACGCATATTATGTATAAATATTGATTTGGCAGTCACTAAGTAAACAGGCTAATTGTTCTTTGTGTTTTACTTTATATAGTACTTATTATTATAAATCAAAATCAAAACTTATTAATAATTTTTAGTAAAATCATTTCAACAAATTAACGTTTTAATAAGATTTTCCTTTAGCACCGCAGCATCAAAAATTAACTCGAGTTAGCTCTATAGTACATTTGTTATTATCAATATTATGAACTGTATTTTTTTTCAATTTTCCATGTGATTTTATAACTAAGTAAATATGTAAGTATACAATATAATTGAATAAAGTACCAGTCTAAATTGTAGTACCCCAAAATTACTGTTAAATATATTTGCTTTAACATTAAATTTGTAGATCATGAGATCATTGTATGATTTGATGTTCCTACTCTAGTGTAAGGTCTGGAAAGAGAGGAGTATCAATATTATCGGCAGCCACATCCCAAGAATCGGTGATTTCATAGCCCATATCCAAAAACATATTGAAATGATCAAATTTTTCTGAAATGTCGTTTGACTTTTGTTCATAGTGAGGCTGCTCACTGGGTGGTGTTGACGAAGGCAAAGCTGTTGTGGGGGATACCGGGATGGGGAGTAAATCAAATCCGGCTTCCACCAGAGGTAAAGATGACTCCATATTCGAGTTGGTCTCGTCATCATCACTTTCAGAAGTAAATGTAGCTGTATCTATGTCCATACTACTATTTGAACCCAAATCAAAACTCTCTACCCAGGTATATCTGCTTTCATTATTGACCAACTCTTCAATGTTGTCCGTTCTCGTCTCTCTGATGCTAGTTTCTGAGGACATGATCTATATAAATGAAATAATAATTAAAAAGTAATTAATCAACAATGCGCGCAGAATTATATATATAACATCAAATCTAAAAAACAAAAATCTTATGCATTGTTATTTCTAAATAATAATAGTACATACCTGCTCAAGATTGACAAGTTGGTTTTCTTCTGTACTGAGGATTTGTTTAGAAAATGCTGCAAGTTCGTCAAGGATTTCGGGGCATTCGAAGTCAATAATAGGTGGGATAGGGTCCACATCAACAACAGGATAGCTAGGGTCTGTTCCGATTCGGTTTCCTTCGGCAGAGGAAAAAGCGCAGCAGGCTCGGAAGAATCGCAACAGTCCGTCTCTACTTGTTGTACTAATGTAGGCTGTTCCACCTTTATTTTCGTCTGATGCACCGATGGTGATGGTGGTGATGATGACATTTCCTTGATTTGTTTCTCCAAATCTTCAATCATAGCTCTCAAACTTGTGTTTTCGGTTGTAAGGTCCTCATTTTTAGATACTAATGTTTTGTTTGTCTCATTCAATGTTTCATTCTACAATGGGAATAATATAAAAAAAATTTATAAATGATAATGAAATCACTATTCAAAATTACAATGATTCATAATATGGAGGGGTGCATAAAGTATGTAATGGTATGTAATGAGTAATGATACTTACATCTGTTACTAGTTTTTTGATCACTTTCTCTTGTTGTCCAATAAAAGCTTTCTGTCTGTCTCGGGCACTCTGTGCAGAAATTCGGTTCATCATCTTTCGATGTTGAGCTTTCTCTTCTGAGGACATATGATCCAATTTTGCTCGTTTTCTTGGTCTTGGAGTGTCGGATGTTGTTGAGGATGATGATGATGATGGAGAACCAGGTGAGTCAGGTGACGTCACAACTTCAATAAATTGATCTGAATCCAAACTGAACAATTCCACTCCATTCAGTGTACTCACATCAACAATTTCAATTTTGACATCATTCTCCATTTCATTTCGAATAGGAACCAAAGATTCCTTCCGACTTCGAATTTGTTGAACATAAATCATGATGTGTCCTCCCCCTTCTGTCTCTGTACTATCACTTTACTATGTGTTCTGTCAAATAAAAATAAATCAAACAATCATTATTAATTACTGTACTGAAATGACGGAGATAATAGAATAAGGTAACTCAATATATTATTGAGTTACTTCATTCTTATATTATATTATAATATTCATTGAATTAGAAGGGAAAATATCAAAAAAATATGTCAAGTTCCAGAAAAAACGCACAAATGACTTTCACAGAGGTCAAAATAAACAATGTGTATTGTTTAAGTATTATATAATTATTAATTACCTTTAAATAGTTGACAGTTCCTGTTTGTGAATTCTTCTTGTGATTCCGTCATCCAAAATATTGACAAGAACTTTTTCTCGATCCTGATTTTGACACTGCAAAATATTTAATGAAAATTCCGGACGAGCGACAAGGACTTTTCATGTTCGTTTTTCATCTGATGCAATATTTTGCTTTTTTACGACTATCGAGGGTTCTGCAAACGCTCCGTCCTGACTTCCGGGGGTGGTGGGGTCTATCCATTGTCATTCATGTACATACAATCTTGCCACATCACGCAATACATGAACGAACCCCGTTCCTCTCGACCAATGAAATTTCGACACGCTAAAGTTTACGCCCACTATATATTTAATTAAAAATTAGTCATTTAACTCTGTGCGGTGAGCCCCCCAGTAATATGTACTTGTACAATTATTTCCCTTTAAAAACGTTTGGGAAAAGTGGGTTAAACAGTATTTACCAGAAATCGATTTGCATGCGTCATTCGTCCGAGCATTTAAATAAATAAACGATGTCCTTTAATTATACCAAAGGAAGGTTAACCACACTCCAAGTATTATGTATTATGAGGAAAAATAGCATATTTTATTATACTATTCTGCTGATTTACTGCTAAATTCTTTATCTTTCTCTAGTTTTATTATGAATTGCAATTTTTACTAGTAAATCTTTTCGTATATGACATATGATAAGATTCTGACTCTGAAATCACACTGGCGAGTGGCCAGATGTCTTTTATAAAAAAGTTGTTAAGGTGTCAGTAATTTGTAATGCACATACGAAAAGAGTCATGGACCCTGATTATGAGACCCTTAACTATGTATTCTCTGAAAAGTCAGTGGCATTTTAATGAATAATAAAATGTTTATAGATTTTCAAGCTTTGCATTTCCAAGGAGGGGTCATACAAGCGGGGGTAGCTTACCATGTTAAAAAAAAACGACCGACAGTTTTCCTAATTTTTGGATAT
>JAIUND010000964.1:0-46242 GCA_034699125.1 Gisinianus flammeolus | reverse complement strand
TGTCTTTCATATTTTTCCTGCCCCAGGATTGGCCACACGGATTTTTTGAAACTTTTCACGCAGCGAAGTGAATATACACCTTAAATAATTTCTGAGAAGAGACAAAAAAAGAATCGAGGAATGCATGAATTTCTTATCAGTTCAGCCGACCAATCACAGTTCAGAATTCATATCAGTTGTGACGATCTGTAAGTCACATATCGTCGGCTAAGTTCCATAACCGTGTATTATCATTTGACCCCTGAAGGTGAATGTGCGCGTTTATACTACCCCCTCAAAAGGACCAAACTAGACATTCCGGCCAATTCCGGGTAGTTTTGACCCTCGGCCAGTTTTATACCAGTTTCATACCTGAAAGGCTCGTACACTCGTACCAATGTTCCCATAGGGTTTTATTATGACTTGACACGAAGTAATAATTTAAGTGCAGGTTGGCAATGGCGGAGAGTCTTCTTCAGACTTGGAAGAAATTCCCGGAGCCTACGACCCAAAACGAGGATTCATAATTGTAAATGCATACAAATTCGATTGGCATTCGTCTTACAAATGCACAACAGGAATTGAAGATGTCCATATAAAATTTCGATTAAAAAATAATGGTAAAAAAGCTCTCAGTAAATTATTAAAACTCTAGATTGATGGCACCTTTGGAAATGGTTATTTTGATTTGCTTTGAAGGTTTCACAAATAGTGTACAGATGCTGAATGTGTACATAATGTCCGGTTATATTAACTTCAAAACAACTGGACCAACCGAATATATTGAATTGAAAACCATGAGTTGCAGACATCCGACAATGTGCCGTATTTGGGAATATTGTTTAGGAGATGGGGTAAGCTCGGAAATCTTTATTGCTAATTCGTACATCTTTTTACTTTTGTATTGTTTAGAATAAAATAAGTAGGGTTGTTTCCAATTACTGAAGTTATTTGATCAATTAATCTTGTGTAGGAAATTTGCCCTTCAAAAATCACGCAGAAAACCTGTTACAATTGCAGTCATTTGACATGGAAGATTCCTCATGTTACCGGAATGTTTACTTGTATTACTCGACATCAGAAGAATACCGGCTTTTACTTTACGGATCTAAATGGAAAACTCCGTGAGATTTCTATTCATATCTCACGAGATTATTCTATTCTTGAATTCTAACATTTTACATGCCATAAAAATTGTATTTAGTAAGTAGACATTTCATATTTTAATTTAAATCTCAATAGTGTCATTTATTTTATTGTTAGACTTGCTAGACGATTCTGTACCGGATTCAGGTCTTGTCATGATAAAGCAAGAAATTTCAACAAGTTCTGTCAAAAACAATGTGATTTTGCAAGTCGAAATGATTCGATTCCTTTTCCTTCGTCCCAGAATTGTACTTTGTGTAATAGGTGCTGATGATTCCATGCTGGAAATGCCAAATGGTAAAAAATCGCTCGTTTGTATTTCATTCACCATAAGCAAAGTAAACACCATCTACTTTTTTCATAATTAATGGCAAACGCATGACATGATTTCGTGTTTTATCTTTAAGAGTCATTTTCCATTGTTGAAGTCCCTAAGATTGGAAATGTCAGGTTTGAAACGGTTTTTGTACTCCGTGTTAGCCTGAATAAAACTGATGATATTGTTGGTGCCACAATTTCCTTGCCATGGTTCAATTCTACCCAGTTTTTCAACGCGACCATAAAATTCATATTGAAAGGTAGCTCTTTTACATTTTCTTATTACTTCAAGTTTAATCAAACAATCAAAAAACATATTCCTAAATTCGATATCCATCATTTGGTTTTGAATTAAAATCCAAACAATTTATTTTCTTTAGATGTTAAATTCAAGACGAGGACAAAATATGTGATCGGTGCAATCATTTCAGTAATTCTAGCTGCTCTCATTCTTTTGGGCATTGTGAAATATTTGCGGGTGAAAGTGAGTTGTGTTTTCACTGCAATCGTATTTAATTCATTGATCGAATGATGAAATCCTTCAAATTTTGGATGATGGTCATTCAAATTATTGATGACTGTTTCATTTTTTCCAAATTGATTTTTCAAAGGCACACAGCAAAAACCGTGACGGCGCAAATGCTAGATTCATTTGGAGAAAATCCGATGAAGGAAGAGTAAAAGAAATAAATGAAGTCGACAGTGAAGTGGAACGAGTTTTTCTTACAAAGTACAAAGACAAAGAAATATTGGAGAAAGATTTAATTCGAGGTGAGTCGAGACAATTTATTTCCATTTAAGATTTCGTTCTGATTTTCCACAGGTAATAATTTCCCCGTTTTCAGAAACTGATCATGTTGGTCGCGGAGGATTTGCTCGTGTTTATAAAGCGAGTCACCGAGCAGAAACTGGATTCACACCGGTTGCAGTGAAACGAGTACAAAGTCAGGATTTGTCTGCAATATTTCGAGAAATCCAAGTTTTAACTCGAGCAAATGAACGAATAAATGGCGAGCTTCATCCACAAATTGTGGAATTTAAAGGATTCGTCAGAGAAAATGCCAAGACGGAACAACGTAAACTAAATATTATTAATTACAATAAACTCATCATAATCAAAATCATAGCCATTTTGTCATAGTCCGAACTTTAATTCTGTATTTTTTTGGTGAAATGGCTCAGAAAAATATTTGATTGTCCTGGAATTTGCCATTTACAAGGATTTGATGCAGTACTTGCAAAATTGAGAGCTCAACTTTTATAATTTGATTAGGAAAAACAAAATTACGGCCGTCAGGTAAATTTACATAATGAGCTACAAATGTGCCAAATTAACATGATTGATAAATAAATAAATAAATGGTGGGAGATTTTGTTGGTGATTTCAGAGTTACGAAGCTTTATTCGAGTGAAGGCATCAAGCGAATAATGACACAGGATTTGGTAAAATGGTCCATGGAAATTGCAGATGGGATGCAATTTCTCGCAGATAAAAAGGTAAATAATTACTTATAGATTTTGTACACATCCGTGGAAATATCATGAAATGACAGATGAGGATTCATTTTGCTGTGCATTTCAGATTGTACATGGTGATCTGTCGGCAAGGAACATTTTAGTATTTACAGGCGGGACAGTGAAGATCAGCGATTTCGGATTGTCTCGAGTTCTGTTTGATGGCAATTCATATATAAAAACCGATAGGGTATACGTCAAGCAAATCAATCACATATAAAATGCACGTCCCTTAAATGACTCTGAGCATTTAAATCATGATTGTTTCAATAATGAGTCTCTTTGTCAATTGATTCTGATTTAGCGTGGTTTCCCTTGGCCCTGGCTCGCCCACGAATGTTTTACTCGTCACGAATACTCGACCAAATCGGATGTGTGGGCGTTCGGAGGTAACAAAAAACTTTATCCCGTCTTTTCCGGTGTTCAAATGGTTTATTGTTTTCTCTAGAATTAATAATTCAAATTCTCTTGCTTTTACTGCAGTCACACTTTGGGAAATCTTCACACTTGGCCAGAGACCGTTCGCCCAATTCGAATCATTTCAACCCAATTTCCCTGAACTGTTAAGAACGGGATTACGACTGAAAAAACCAAAATATACAACGACTGAAATGTAAGGAGCCAGTAAACACAGAATTATAATATTAAATTCTAGTCACTACTTTTGAATTTAAATGATTTTGCATTGTCATCAAGTCCAATAATATCGTACAAATTAAATTACTAGCATGACGGATTTCTTGTTGATTTGTTTGTAGTTATCAACTGATGAATTATTGTTGGGTTCTGGACAAAGAAAAGCGTCCCAACTTTTCTAGTTTTCAAATCAAATTTCACGAGTTGTTGATTTCTGGAGCTGCGTCACCCGGAAAATCAGGCTCAAACTTGAGTCAATATTTATCCAGCCGAAGCTACCAGCATTATCTGTAATCATTTAATTTACTCTCTAATTCGCGTGGTAACAATTTCATGCTCATAATTGTGAATGTGACAAATATAGGCGAATGATTCTCATTTCTTATAGCGAATAAAAATAATTGTAAAATTATTAACTGTGAAAACTAAACCATTAAATTTGTGTACAGATTGAGTTTCAACGGGACACGACACAATTTTTTTATGTTCATTTTCCATTTGCTAAAGATTCAGTGTGAAACCGACAACAAACTTATCTGTAAAGTTTGAACAACAAAATGTTCTCGTTCTTTTATCAAATGTTTTGAATCTAAATAACACAGCAGACTTTTTTTGGAGTTGATGACAAATTAATTAAGGACAAACAGACTCCTTTTTTGTTCTGCCGGTATTTTCTC
Organism: Gisinianus flammeolus; assembly: GCA_034699125.1. Classification (NCBI taxonomy): domain Eukaryota; kingdom Metazoa; phylum Arthropoda; class Collembola; order Symphypleona; family Katiannidae; genus Gisinianus; species Gisinianus flammeolus. Next base: position 41,971 of record JAIUND010000964.1, on the reverse strand, counting down.
ATCGATCCTCCATTAATTGAGAGTAGCTCCTGAAGCTGTGGTCAATAAATATTTATATTTGCAGTCTGCTGCTGCTGCTGCCTCTCTCTCTCTCCCTGATGTTGAGAAATTAGAAGTCAGTTGGTTAAAGTTGATTGGAACTGAATCATGGAGGAGAGAGTATCAGTATTTTATGATTATTTTCATATTATTAGTGCAGGGAAATTCGAGGAAATTTGAAATCTAAAATGTTCCATTTTGAAATAGACTATGTATCTGTAGAAAAATTGAATGTGTGATGGACTGAGGGGATGCGGAATGAATCCTCAATTTCTCGATTATAAATATATATTTGTTTATGAGTAGATAATAAGTAATAAGTAATGCATCGTCGAGGAGGACAGAACATTGAACGCTTCACATTTAAACATGCTTTGTCTCTCAACTATGGTTTCCCTGGCTCCTTCGTTCTTTCTATGTATGTAATGATATCAGATGACCATGTAATGGCACTCTCAGCAGTCTAACTACAAGCACTTACAATAAAATCCTCTCGTCCCTATCAACATCCTTTCTAAGTGCTCCTCTCTCTCTTTCTTTCTCCCAGAAGAAATTCTTCACATATCTTCTCCATTCACTACACTACATGTATGTACAATATCTATATATAAAGACATCACGAGGAAACAAAACTTGCTCCGTAGTTTTTCCCTGTTTATTTCTCACATGGATCTTCGTCGTCTTTTTTTCTCCTGGCAAGTGAACAACCCTCCTCGCACTTTCTCTTTCTTTTCTCTCTCTTCTCGTTCCCATCGCTGCTCCGTCTTGAACATTAAAAAATCTACAAGCTATTTGGATTTATATGGCCGGATGGTTGAATGAAGAGATGAGAAAGAGTCTCGTGCAGTACGTCATATATCAGTGGAACAACTGTGTGACTGTGTGTACTCGTATGTTTTCCGTTTGCCTTGCATGTACTATCTGTACTTGGCTTTGTTGGGTGGATGGGTGGGTGGGGAGGAGGGGAAATAATGTGACAGACGCAAAAAGGATATCCTAAATTCAAAATTCTCATTTGAATAAAATGAGAAAATGCTCCAGCTCCAGCTACAGACGCGCTCATGTATGTAGATATAACTATGCAAATTCTATCGTATATGAATTTATATGAAATCTATTTGTATTATTTTTCTTGATGTGTGTTGTTGTATGGAAGCCAATTTGACTGGGACTGTAATGTAATGGGATTTGTGTAGTAGTGGAAAGAGAAGTACGGCGGGCGGTGACCTAACATGATGCTGATGATGATGAAAATGGAGGAGAATCTGCGATACATGTCATCCAATGTGTTTTATTGCTCTGGTAAGTCGACGCTAAAGGAGCGAAATCTCCCCTCTATTCTGCTCCTCTTTTTTATTGTGTTTATATATATTGTATATACAAACATGTGAATATGTGTGTGTGTGTGTGTTTGATCGTGTTCCCTCTCTCCCTCCCTTTCTCTCTCGCTCGTTTTGGTCATTTAGAAGATGACAAATGGGGGAGGGAAAGGAATTAAGCTACGCATTATTCTAATAAAATGTTAACCATCTCCTCTGATTTCACCATCCTCCATTTTTACTTTTACTTTGTGCACTGTGTGTGAGGGAGAGAAAGAGAAAGCGAGAGAGAGACCGCGCGCTTTCTCTTTCTTGGCTTGGCTTTCTCGACCGTTAACAAGCTATTATTTACAAAGAGATGGATATTCCATCGTGTAATCCGTGTGTATTTGTGATCTATGTGTGTCCATGTGTGTGTGTGTGAAAGGGAAAGTGAAAGTGTAGCTTGGCTATGGTTTCCGTATTTGCGGAAAATGACTGCATATTTATTGTGTGTCGGGGAAGGCAAAGCTGAAGACATGAACACTAAATTTATGACTACTTTTTTTCCCTTGTACTTTCTCCACCCTCCCGCACTCTTTCTTTCTCTCTCTCTGTCTCTCTTGCTGTCTTGCATATTTTTTAAGCATCCTGCGTAAATGGTGAATGTGGGTCTATGTCCGTGTCCGTGTCTGTATCTACATTCTACATACATCTGTATGTACGGAAATTGAGGAGGGAAAGAGAAAGTGAAACATTGGAAGTAAGTGTGTGCTGCTGTTGGTGCGGGAGTTTCCTCTCTTTCCTCTTCCGTCTTGCGAATATTCAATTTCCCCTGTTATGTTCGCATATGAATTATTACTTTATATATTCTTTCCCACTTCCCCCCTATGAACTTTCCCTCTTTACTTTTTTCTCTTTCTCCTTCCATTTCTCCATGACATGGCATGGAGGGAAGCGAGGAAGAATCATACTGTCATATTATTCCCTTGTAAACACGAAACAAAACAAATTATGAAGCGTCTCCGCCTCAAAATTGAAAAGAAATTGAAGGCGCCACAAAGGAAATCAATTCAAATTTCTTAGTTTGAATTCCAATTTTCATTCAAACGGATATCACATATTGAAATGGAATAATACCGTTTGTTTTAGAGACTTTCAGTCAATTCGAGTGCTTGTTTTTGGAGGGATGTTTGGGCTTGTTAAAAAATAAGGAGGAAGAGAGGGGAGTGTATATACTGTACACAAGATGGGGGGGTGGAAGGAGGGATGGTGGTGTGACCTACAAAGGAGTTGTTGAAATAATAAATAACATATCGCCCACCTCCAGCTTGGATCTTGTAAATAAACCACACTCACATTCACATGTGACCAACAGATAGACAGACGGACAGACGGACGGACGGACGGACGGAGAGGCAGATGGGAAAGGGCAATGAAATGAATTCAAAAGGCGAAGGAGAAAGAGAAAGAGAAAGAGCACTCGAGAAAGTGAAAAGTTTGTGACTTGTCCAGATAGAAGGAGAATTTGACTTTGTACGATATTTCTACGGCTGGTGCTTGCTGCTTTCACTTTCTTTTGCCTGGAAGTTTACAGCCAACCAAACAAACGACGACGACGACGAACGAACGAACGGACGAAGAAGGAGAAAAGATTGCAAGTGGATTGGGAAATGGTGAATATTGTGAGTGCTGCGTGTTTTCTCACTCCTCACTGTTCACTGTAGGGTCACGTGGGTGAGTGTGAAATGGGGTAAATGTGAAAGACTTGCAGTTGGGAATGAAAAACTAAAGATTTCCACCAAATTCCTTTTGGAAATTTATATTGAGGCTGTGTACTAGCTCCCTTGCAGCAATTTTAAAACGCAAATTCCGAGACTCCGACTTGTTCAAATTGCCAAATGTCAACCACAAACCTTTCATTGAAATTTTTTTTTTGTCATCAACATTAAGTTTGATGCATGTAGAGCAGATACAAAGTTGAACAATGTTTTTAGTTAAATAACTGCAGTTTAAATTAGACTTTCACACTTGCCCCGCGATTTTCCTACCGAGGGGCAAGTGTGAAAGTGCTTCAGAATGGCATTTAAGCACATGTAAAAGTGCAAGTTTCTATCCGTACACTAGAAAAGTCGTGTTTTAACATCGTTTAAGGTCAAATTTGAATGAAAGTGAACGTATCAACAAACATTTTTTTGTATTTCTCATAATTTCTAATTTTTGTTAAGTAAAAGTGGAATGATTTTGCAATGGTTCAAGCCCAGTTTATTTTTGCAGTTAAACTTCACATTTGATAGGAAATGAAAGGTAAACTCAGTTTACTTTATGCATTTGCGTATGTTGGGGTACGGTTAAAGCACTTTCACACTTGCTGCCCCTTCTGCTTTCACACCTGCCCCAAAATGTGGGCAAGTGTGAAAACCCCGACTTAATTAATTAAATCTGTTATAAAAGTTGATGGGGTCATTATTTTGTTTTGATTGTTGGAGGGAACTCGTTCAGAATGAGCGTCAGACTAATTCAGTTTAAACATGACGTTCGCACTATCAAAACTGAAATGACTGGACGACGCCAAAGTTCAACTCTCCAAAAACCTTTCACACTTACCCCACGTGACTCTACTTATACTTCCTGGGCTCTTTGGTCCTTTGGTTGTAAAATGGGGAATGGGAAATATCTTAGAATTGCATTTTTGGTGGGGAGGGAGGGAAAGAGGGAGGTGAGGGGGGAGAAAGAGAAAGTATGTGGACTGTCGACTGTCATTCATGGTCGACTCCTCGACATATTTATTACCTTGCTTGACCACCCAACGATATTCTAAATTCTAATACAAATCCAATTCCCAATTCAAATGTTGAAAGCATATGTATACAAACATGGAGCATTGAAAGCAAACTGAAAGCCTTCACGGAAAAAAACTTTCTCTTCTTTTCTCCACTTTTGCTCCATATTAAAAATACCATCTGCCTCTGCCTGACCCATTTCCTCGCTCTTCCACCAATTCCATTTCATTTCATTTCATCCCAATTCAAATTCAAATTCTATTACATGTACAATATGTGTGTATCCACATTTCTTAATACTTCTTCATACTTGAGACATTTTTGAGACGGGTCATTCGCAATTTGCGATTTGACATTTTCAAACATTTTGCTTTACATCTCTCTCTCTCCCTTTCTCTTAGATTTTTCTTTTCGTTTGACAAGCGTTGCGTTTGGATGGTTTGGTTTTCCACGGATTCCCCATTTCATTTCATTTCATGGTTTAGGTGACAGACAGACAAAGAGCAAACCAAACGACGAAGGATCTGAGAAACAAGCAACAAAATCGTACATAAATGTGCTGTAAATAAATAAAAGAAAACTGTATTTATCGTTTAAGTAGTTTGGTGGGGTCTTGTCCTCTTCTCCTTTTTTTTGTGGAGGAACGAAAACATTCCATGAATTTTAAACGTGGAGACTAGTAAATAAATTTCGGGTGTGATGCAGTTGGAGTTGAGTTTGGAGTAGAGAAGCGAACGAAGATGGGACGAGCTAGAAGAAGAAGAGAAAGAAGAAGTAGAAGAGGCCCATGGGTAATTTTATAGCTGCTATGAATCGATCCAGGAGAGAATTGAACGTCTTCCTCTTATTCTTCGTTCTCTCTGACTCTTTCTTTCCCACCTTGTGAGCAGCAAAATCCGTGGGTTGTACAAGAAAACGAGAATCAAAGAAAGTGAGAGAGAGAGAGAGAGAGAGCAGGAATTGTGGGGTTTCTTCCATCTACCATTTACCATTTACCATTTGCCCTTGGTTTCCATTCCTTTCCATATCGTGTCTCGTGTCGTCCCCATTGAACAGTTACAGTTACAGCTACCATAAGTGAGTCTCTGTCCATCCATGTCCGAATGCGAATGCGAATTCCAATGCGAATGCACAAACAACTCACCGGACAATCTTGAATCTTTTATGTACCAAGATTTCACATTTCTGTCCAGGTCCATTTGTTTCTATTTCCATCAAGGATTTCTCTGTATGTATTTTTTTAGAGAGAGAGAAAGAGAGAGAAAGAGAGAGAGAAATAGAGAGAGAAAGAGAGAGAGAAAGAGAGAGAGAGAGAGAGAGAGATGACAACGCGACAGGATGGAAGTTTATTGGGAAACCAAAAACGTTGGTGGACTCTGAAATTTTGTGTGGGGATATGGAGATGGCAGATGTGAGATTGGGATTCGGATTGTGATTGTGATTTTGACGTGCAGTTCGGCAGAGGCAGGAAGACGAAATGGAAATGTGTACAGTTGAAAAATGAAGAGTCTTTTCATTCTGAATGAAACCCAACCAGCCATTGGAATCGTAAGCGAATTTATCTTTGCTTTAAGTGAGTGAGTTTGAGAATGTCAGAAGGAGTCTTTGAGTGACTTACAACCGCTACTGTTCGTTCGTTCGTTCGTTTGGGTGGGTGGGGAGTGGGGAGTGGGAGAAAGAGAGAGAGAGAGAGCAGGTATGTGAATGTGAATGGTGAAAGTGGGGAACCTCAGCGCATAGAAATCGTTTGATTATGCTCCAACGAGTGGCTGATAAGACTTGGCATATATACTCGACGACTTCAACTTCAATGAAATCCCCCCCCCCCATTATTATATTATATGTACTCAACTACATTAAATGACAGGACGTGTATCTGCGTGTGTGTGTGTGTGTGGCATTTACTTTTACTCTTCCTCTACCTGCACACAAAATACTCAAACCACCACCGTACGATATCTGTATGTATAAAAAAGTATAAAATCGTGCTTGCTCTCCTCTCATTTCATTTCATCTCATTGCATTGGGAGTAAAAAGTCTGTAAAAAGTCAACTTGGAATCCCGCACATGCATACACAAAGTCACTCGCAAACTGCATTCATACACATTTGAATGATTCAATATCCCAGTCGTCAGCAATGGATTTACTCCTTCTTGTTGCCTTACACACTCCAAATCCTAAATCCCAAATTGCAACAATGACGTTCCTTAATATTTAATATCAAAACCCAAAAACCCACACACTTGAATCAATCTCTAATGATCACATTCACCATATGTGCATTTAATTCTACTACAAAATCAGGGAAATGTACCACAAAATGTCATTTGAAGTTTTTCATAAGTAACTACAAACAAACAACGGGGAGAGGAAAAAAGAAAGAAGGAAGAATGGAAAGGAAGAAAGGAAAATGATTAAACCCGTGCTGCACTAAAAAAATAGAGAGAGAGAGAGAGAGAAGTTACATTATTTGGTACTCGTTTGCCCTTTGTCGATTGCCGTGTGTTGCATTTCGGGAGTTTTCGAGTCAACTTGTAAAGTTTGTCAAGTTGAGTTTGTCGTCAATTTGTTGAATGTCTGGATGTGAAGGGAAAAGGGAATGTGACTGTGACGGGTGATGATGATGATGATTCCTCGTCGTTTCTCCTCCTCCAAACGAACCATCCCCAAGCAGAAAGCAGAAAGCAAAAAGCAGAATCTGTCTCGGAGTCCGGGGATTTTGAATTTTGAATTCCTATAAGTAATTCCCATTCCATTTCTCCATTCGGAGAGAAAGTAAGGTAAAAAAAACCGGCATGTAGATTGTAGATTTTGAAGCCGACACACGGAATTCGGGTGCTTTTGGATTGTCAAGTTTGGAACGGCAAAACAGTTTCAATGCCAAATGTCAATGCGTACAAATTATTTGAGTTTGAGGTTTCTTTGGTTGTCGTTGTCGTTTGCGTTTGCGTTTGCGTTTTCGTGTGTGTTTGCAGAAGCAGAATGCATGCAAGTACGAATACTTTGGTGGATTTGATGTTTGGAATTTGTGTGATTCCTAATTCGCATTTGGTATTCATGGCAAATGGTACATAAATGGCGAATGGCGAATGGCGAATGGCAAGTGAGTGCTGCTTCACCGCAGTCAAATAAATTTGGTTGAATTGCGGTCATAATTACATTCTCTCTCTCTCTCTCTGCATTTTGTCACGGCGGATGGCATTTTGGGTTATGTTTCACCCAAAATAAACGACTGCTCCATGGAACAGTCTCCCGAGCCAAACCAAATACACATTCAAACTCAAACTCGCACCACTTTAAGCAATTTCTTTGTCCACCGGTAATTTCACATGGGAAAACCAGCTTTCAATCCAAACCAATCCTCACATTTTCCACATTCGAATAATACACTCAAAAGTTCCCCAATAATAATAATACAGAATGAAACAAATCCGCTCGAAAAATGTCATTTCATTTATCTCCTTTTCTGAATGTTTGTGGACACATCATTCAAACACGCCTAATTAAATCATTCCAGCCAATCCGAATTCAAGTATGTACAAAACAAAATCCTCTTTATACAATTCCCCGTCAATTTTTCAGATTTTTTTCATAGTCCTTTTGAAGCAAAAAATAGGAGGGATTTTCCCGGTTTCTTCTAAAAACGTCCTTTGTTTTTAGTGGAGGAGAAGTCTGGAGAAGTCAAAGAAAGAAAAAAGAAATCGGGAAAATGGGGATTTTAATGAGAAAAATCTCAATTCTCTTCGGCTCATAAGATTTTTCCATTTCATAGCGAGTGAAGATGAACCAACTGAATGGACGAGATAATAAAAATCATAATTGAGGAAGAAAAATGTGAGAGGCGGAGCTGTTGAAAATTGGTCAATTGGAAATGATAGGGATGGCGTTCGTTTGTTTGTTTGTTTTAGGGGTGGGGAAATTGGGGGAGTGTGGAATATTGGGGGCACTTTTGATTCTTGATTCTTGAGATCTTGTTGATATGAGATTTGAGTATTTGAGTGGGGCTTTCAGCGGCGTTGTTGGTTGCAATATATATAGAAACTACAAAAATACAAATACAAATACCAGGACATCACGAGAGACGAGAGAACACACGGAGAAAGAAAAGGAAGAGAAGAGAAGAGAAGAGAGTCTTTACGAGTTGTTTAGAGAATCAACAAATCATGTGGACAAGCGAAATGAAGTTCAGACACACCCCATAAATCATGAGGGAAAAACATGGAAAAATTTCCAGAATCAAACAAACGATAAATATAAAAACTATGCCTGTGTGCCTATGTGTGTGTGTGTGTGTGAGTGGAGATACGAGTTAGTGATACGAGTGCCCGAGTACGTAAGTAAGTAAGTAAAAGGTATTATGTAACACCCTTTGAGTTTGAGATACTTTGAGTTTCCTCTCCAGCTCTCTACATTTCCACTCTGACTCTGACTCAATTTTCCGTTCTCACGTTCTCACGTTCTCAAGTTCTCAGTTCTCTTGTTCCTCCTCCCGATACGATCAGACTTGAGCGAAAAAGGGTTTTTGTTTGGGTCTTGGTTTTGGATTCTTCTTGTTTTGATTGTGTGTTGTGTGCGAGTTGGAAGAATTTTGGTATTTCACTAGTTGTATTTGTATCTGTAGGTGAATTTATCCATTTCCGCGCCCACAATTCACATCAATTGCTTTTTGCATGAACGGGATTCTTGAGCCACACACACACAAACACACACTGTTTCTCTTCCTCTTTCTTTTCCACTGTCATTCCCAACCTCACCGCAATATTCAGAGTGGGAATTTGGAATTCGGGATGGTGTTGGGGAGGGGGGAGGGGGGATAAGGAGGGTAAAGAAGGGGGTGGGGAGAGAGAAGGAGCACGTAGGGAATCTATAAGGTGTTGCACTCCATGCCCTTCCGAATAGTTGAAGGTTCGACGAACGAGGCGATTCCATGAACGTGATCAAAATCCCAAGAGAGTTTCTCTCATTCCGTAATATTCATTACCAATTTCATCCATCTCGATCTCTCTCTTTCTCTGCCTTTCTGCCTTTCTGCCTGTCTGTCTGTCTGTCTGCTGGCATCATTGGAAATGGACGGCAAGTCCCAAAACTCCCAAAACTCCCACATACAAAATCATCAAATTCCCCCAAAACCACCGTCATCGTGATCGTCACCACCAACCAAACGGACAAAAATTTACAATGTGTTCGTCCCCCCCAAAAAAAACATCACATGGGGAAATTTTACTTCATTCTAATGGATCGTGCTTAAAGAAATTGCTGTTCCCTTTCAAAACTGTGGGGAAAAGAAACTGCAGATATTTCATTCTAAACTGGATATGGAAAAATGAATTGTGGAGGAATTTGGATTTGAAATAATGGGGAATGAAATATTCAATAGGATTTTGGTCTTTGGGTGTTTCAGTGTTTTTCAATTGAGGTTGAAGGCCATCGGAAATGAATTCCCACAGAATCGATGGGACATTTCCTTTGTTAATTTTCATTGCACTTGAAGACTCGAATGCAATTCCGGCTTTCATTAGAGAATTCCCCGTGTCTGCTTGTGTTCTTTTCAGTTACATGCTGCACGTTGACGTTGGTCCTGGTTTGAGCTGGCCAAATCCCAAATCCCTAATTGGGATTTGAAGGAGGGAAAATCAAAATGTCCTCATTTCAAATTTCCAAGCCCAACTTCCAACTTCCAACTCTCAAAGTGAGACTGATTGTGAGACGATTTGAATGGGAACTCATGGAGATTTGATGGGATTGGGTGTGTTTAGTTCATATAGTTTCATCCGGTTCGTATAGTACTTAGTTTGTAAATACGAGTAAACAACAGAGGAAACAGACAATTGACGACATACACAAAAAAAAACGTTGAGAATCTCATTTTCCTTTTCATCACCATGGATTTTGGATTTCGGATTTCGGATTTGGAGATGGAGAAAGAAATTTTGTCGGCTCATTATAATGGTACATAATGATGATAATGGGCGTGTGAATTCGTACGCCGTTCGCCGTTTGCAGGCAGGAATGTTTTTTATTTTTATTATGCAATCGTGAGCTGGAGCTCCATTAGCATTTAACAAGGTCTTCAGTCCTCGCTCGCGTCTTGGTCTTCATCTTCATCTTCCTCCAAACCTTCCTTTTGCCTTTAGTCATATTTTGTACAGGCAAACAGGAAAGTTCAAGGAATAAGCTCCATCATCGCCGCATTTCTTTCTCTTCCTCATACATACACATTTTTCATAGCGACTCGCTGGTCATTTTTCAAATGACTGTCACTCCACCCCGCCTTTTATTTCTCTCTCTCTTTCATTCTCATTCAAATACTCATTTTAAGTACTCTCTTCGTCTTCATCTTCCCCATTTGCCAGTATTTATCGTTATTTAGTGTGATCGAGTGGATTTGTCAAAAGACAAAAACCTTTGGTGGCCTTTTCCCCCCCTTTTTTCCATCCATTTTATGTACAAATATTCAATTTCCTTCCCTTCATTATATTTTTCCAGGAATTTGAAGAATTTGACGATATTTCCCTCGCTTTCAGATTTTTGATTTGAATTGAATGACTTTATTTCTGTGGCAGTTTTGTATGCATTAGAATATTGGGACGGACGGAGATTTCCAAAGTAAGTACACGTACATAAAGCTTCATTATACTTTTCCAATGAAATTGTTGTGTCTTGAAGGTCTTGAGGAGTTAACTCATTCCAGCTGGCAATGGCCCGATGCTTGAAGGAAAATTTAAAGGTTGAGGAGTGATTTCGAAATGAACAATCCAACAAGTTTTTGTCACTCGATCTGGTATGAAAATTAGATTTGGGTATTAGATTTGAGTTTGAACAAGTTTATAAGGAATTTTAGATATGGGGAGAAGCATGAAGTTGGAGGGTAGCTTTAGTTTTTAGAATTTTAAAAGATTACCGGGGTTTTATGGTGTTATTTGCTAATGGATTTGTTTTGATTGGATTGGATTAAAGATTACTCTGAGGAAATCTCCATGTTTTCAGAGTTTAGGGTGTTTCCTGGAAATATACTGGGAAATGGATGAGAAAATATAGTATTTTCAAAATAAGTACATACTATACAACAACTTTTATGTTGTTTCCCCTGCTGCTGCTCCTGCTGCTGCGGAAATTGGTGTTCTCGGGATATTTACGATTATTATTTTTGTTCTGGTTCTTGTTTTTGTTTTTGTTTTTGTGCAGTTGCAATTGTGATTGGGATTGCGATGGCAATGGCAATTGGGAATAGTTAAAGTTAAAACTTGAACTGCCAATTAGGGAGAATTTCGAATGAATTGGGAATTTATACGGAGCTTCTCAATATCTTTAGTAGTTTGAACTAGTTTGAGTTTGAATGCAACAACCTACCTCAAAATTTACTGTGTGAAGCAACAAAAAACTTTTTTTTTTATTTATATCCATTGTGTATTTTGTTTTGTTCCTAGTTTTCCCTGATTTAAGGAAAGTCCATCTAGATTTTGATTTAGAAATCCAATGCTAAATCAGATTTTGATTTAGAAGTCGAATTCAAATATCAGAATGGGCATTTTTAATTTCAGTGTCAACAATTAGAACATCAACAAAAACAAAAACAAAGAAAAATTTAAAGCGAGACGATTTCCCTAGAAATGGTAAATCCGTTTGTGAGCTCTGTGGCGTTTATTTATTAGCAATAGTGGGAATTTATGAGGATTGAGGATTTCCCAGTTGATACACCAAATACCCAGAATGTTTTAAGTAATATCATGAACATGAGGAAAAGAGTGAGAGAGAGAGAGAGGAAAAGGATGGGGATGCGCGTGAATTATGAGATTAATTGAATTTCAATTCCACACTCCGTCGCACTCTTCAGCTCTTCAACTCCTCTCCAACTCTTCACTCTTCACTCGGTATAACATACAAAACAAAATGCAAAGTGCAATTTTTTGTCCCAATTCAGTTTCTATACAGAATTCGGAGATGCTGAAAAACTGAAACTTGCCCCCAAAAATCCCATCTCAATATCAGAGGAGCGAGGATCCAATGGCCCATGGCCCATGTCATGTGTGTGTGTTGGGTGTTTAAAATGAATGATAAATGTGAGAATGTTGTGTGTGTGCGTGTGTCTGTGTGGAGTGAGGGGGGATGGGGGAGGGGGAGTGGTTGGTGTTGGGCAATAAAAAGTAGTCAAAGAGGGGACTCCATCTAAATCATGGTGAGGGAAATTGTAATTTTATTCCATTTTTCGCACATTAGTATTGAAAAGGTTCGTGTGTAGTTGAGCATTCATGTTGGAGTTATGGGAAGCTCAAATGCCCAAATGCCGTTTAAAGGTGCCAAACAAGACGCATCACCCACCACCAACCATTAAAACACCACCAAAACGACCAAAAAGACCAAGACGACGATGAAGAGAAGAAAACTACCGATATGTATATTATACACTCGACTCCACAGCCAGGGAATCGAGAGTTGTTTGGAAGGAGAATTCACACTTGAACTCCATGCAGTCTCCACTCATCAAATGCACACTCCAACTTCCAATGTGTGTTTTATGCAGAGTTCTCTCTCTCTTTCTCTCTCTCTCTCGTTGACTTTTTCACTCCCACACACGATTTACATTGATATACTTTGATACATGGAAACATGGGAAGGAACATAGGCATCAAGTGGAAGAGGAGTCTCCTCTGTTTACATTTTCCCTACATGTTTAATGTTTACTCACCCAATTACCATAATAATGATGTGATGGTGATGGGAATGAATTGGAATGAATGAATGAATGAATGAATGAATGAATGGAACGAGTAAATTATTTAAATGAGCTCCATCGCGTGTCGTTCATTTAACAACAGATAACTTTACTTGATAATTACCCGAGTTAAACCCCACAGTTTATCACGTATGTAACTCTCTCACGTGCACTCTCGATCTATTGTGATTGTGATTGTGATTGGGATCCATATCATAATTGATGATCCCGTTACCACTTACCCCTCACCAAGTATGTACCACGGGACAAGTACACTAACAATAATTAAAATGACGGTGAATTGGTGCGAGAATGAAGAATATTTATTATAGAGAATCCAAAATCCATGGAATAAAAAAACGGATGGATCCCACGCCAATTCAGTTCAATTTAATTCAAGTGTTGACGCGACAATGGGAACGATTTTGGTTGATGTTGATTGTCGTCCTCTCATTATCATAGCAATTATGTATCCATCACGACATGCAGCGTCTGTCTACTGTCAATTTTATTCTCGTTAGAGAGTTAGCACATTTGAGCTTTGACAGTCCAACGATTTATAATAAACTGGGAGTTTTTTTTTTTTTTTGAGTTTTGTTTGGAGAGGGAGAGCGTTTGTGACTTTGGGTCATTTAAATTAACAGTTCAATTGACACACATACTAAATGGGAGGAGGAAATCGATGAAATGTGAAGGTGAGCGAAGATTTTTTTCACGTTCAAACTGAATCGCATGCTTAAATTAAAACAAATAACTGATGGCCTTCACAATTTTAATTATTTTTATGGTACATACTTCTGTATGGCCAGATTTCATTTGAGAGCTTCTTCATTCAGATTCCATGTAGTCGATGCTAATTTAACTGACCCTTACTTCATTTAATAGCCATATATTTTAGCCTGTTGGTGCTAATGAAAATTACAATGTATAACATTAAATTTGACTCATTCAAGGCTCTCCTTTGTTTGTTCCTTTGTCTTTGGCATGAACCAAATTCCAGACATAAATCCTGTGGAAAATGGCTGGAATTTTAGTATGGAAATTCTTTTTTCCAAGCTCAATGCGATTTCAAGTGAACTGCCAAAACAAATCACTTTTGTATATATGGAATTCAATTCATTACACGATGGAGGATTTACATACTAACTAACTACTTACTTACTTATTTATTTACTTACTACATACATATTTACATTTACCATATGCTATGCAAACAATTTGCAAAAGATCGTTAAAATATGGCATTGTCTGGAGTCTGGACGGTTGCACCAGTGGTAATTTGTTCTTGTTGGCAGTTCACAGAGATGAAACGAAAACGTGTGTGGCTCAACTCAAGATGGGGAAATCATCCAGCTGATTTCTATCACAGCAGACCAACGACGTGAGTACACACAAAACGAATTGGTGGAAAATGTAAAATGAGTGAGTATACGAGATTTGGACGAGTTGTTGAAAGTGAATGTAAATGTAAATATTCACACTGCATAATAAGCAACGACAGTGTGTGTGTGTGTAAAATACAATCTGACTGTTTGTGTGTGTTTGTGTTTGTGTGTGTGTGTGCATTAAAATGAAAATGAAAATTACAAACTGGTTTTTGAGGTCGACTACTTCTCTCATTCCATCCATTCATCGTGGTAAAGCAAAGGATGCAGGCAGACAGGCAGGGAATAAATAAATGGAGACGTTGAGGTGGGTTCTGCTTCTTCCAACTACATTTCTATCGTACCTACAAATGAAATGAATAATGAATTATCAATTACAAAGCTCCCATTGCTCGATCAATCCTGTTCGTTCGTTCTTTGTCTGTCTCGTTGCATATGCAAACTGCCAAATGCACGCGGTGCTCCCAAAAACCAAAGCATTATGTTTTATGCCACAAATGAATGTGTTTCAAGTCGTAACCAGATCATGATTTTCCATATCTTTTTCTCCTATGCTACAACAGCGAGAGCGATGAGATTTGAATGAGACATGAAATAGCAATTGATCGATTTATTGGATATTTATTTGGTAATAGTAAATAGTAATGGGAATTGATTACATTTTGTTTTAACTAGACCAATATGTATATATCCAACATTCTCCATCCAAATTGACCAACTCTTTCCCACCGCTAATCTTCCTACTATTCGCAGGGTGCGAGGACCGGCTCAAAGGAATCCGATATTGGCTGAAACGGCTTGGAAAATCAAAAAAGTTGGGCAAATGAATTTGGGAGTTGAATTCCGTCATTTTAGTAGTTTTAAAATATCTTTTTATTTATTAATAAAGTCAAGTTTCATGTAATTTGAAATGCATTCAGGTTAAACGGTTTATCTTTACTTATTCTTTGGAATTGTCGTCGAGGCCATAAAACCTTAGAATAAACTGACGAGAATGTCTAGTTTGAGCCTAAAATAAAACAGATGAGCTGAGAATAGCAAAGTAAGACAGGTTAAGAGGAATAGGAAAGTGACAACACAAAATTGATAAGGAAAGAAGAGTACAATCACGAATTCATTTGTCCAGAAAAGGGTTAAAAGGGGCTCAAAAGCGAACGAAATTGGAATAAATGACTCCTTCCCTTCCAATGTCTTTTGTCTTTTTTCTCTAAATTATTTACCTACGTTGTGTGATTGGTCTACTTCCTCAATTCCTCATACATCTACACTCGAGCTTTGTATTTAGGTCATAAACTTTGCCTTTTATTCTATTTTGGTGTCCATTTCTTGAGTTTAAATATGAACCCTCAAGCAAAGAATAGGAATTTTGAGGACTTTAAAATCGCTTTCCGTTTCAGCCAATTAAGCCATTAAAGTCGGTTTAAACCGAAAAATCCGGCCGGCTGGCGAAAAGGAGTTTAAGCCGGCTTTATTCGCATCCTGTCTATTCGTAATTCATCATTCGGCATGAAGACTTTACGGTGCGCTTTGGAATTTAAGTACACCAATATTTGATATGATTAAGAACAAGTTTTGAAAATTGTTTAGTGCGTCATTTTCATTTGCAATTATTTGCAGGTTAAAAACCTTGTGGAAATAAAATTGTAAGAATGGAGGAAGAATTCAAAATGCCACAATTGAGCAGCAACTGACACAGTCATGAATCTGATATGATCGGATTCATATCTGATTCACATCTAATGGTGGAAATTTGCTCAACCTTCATTCTTGAGAAAATTTGAATGAAGGATTTTATTTTTCATTGTAATGAGCCGCTGTCTGTTGGATTTACATTTAGATTTACATTTAGATTTACATTTCATTAACAACTTGATAAGGCGGACGAGGGAAAAAGTGATGAAAAACGGAAAGGGAACCATTTGGTATTGTTTTTGTCAGTATTTAAGTACTTATTTGTATTCTTTTATTAACTAGCTCGAAGCAATGCAGCGGCAACCTTTTCGTCGTTTTAGGATAAAACTTTTATCTGAAAGGAAAAGGACAATCCTCATCTAAAATTGCAAAGTGCAAATTCCAAATGGCTTGGCGTGATTGGGAATCAATGCTGCACGTAATTTATGCGAATAAATGTAAATATACTGATGTACGTACACGTGTTAGGGAATTATATTGCATGGAAAACTGGACGTGAGGGAATTGTCGTCACACAGTCATTGTCATCGTTGTCGGTTGTTGGTTGCCGATGGCGTGAGTGACTGGGTCAAGTCATTTTCCCATCACTTTGTTGTCTCTTATCAGCTTCAACTGTCTCTTGTCTCTTGTTTATTGTTTCTTGTGGATGAAAAGGATGCACGAAAAAACGAAAACCAAATTGCATTTATTTGTGAGGACTTGTTATTTCTGAAAAAAGGAGAAAATTCCATTAAAATCTAATCATACAAAAAAAAAAAATCTAATTATTTTTCCACCCTCCAACGGCCTTTATCTACGGGTTTTATATTTAATTTTCCTAATTTTCTGCTGTCCTTTTTTCTCTTCATATCGCAGACATGATATCTGCAGACAAATAAACAAACAAAAGCGAAAAGGAAAACGAATGGTCAAATGGAGGACGGAAAGTCTGTGAGATGCCGACTATGCACTTTGATGTGGATTTTGCATTGGCATTAATCAAAGGTGATAGTTGGAAGTTGGAAGGTTAAACGTGGACGACTGCATGTTCATTCATAATAGTAATTCACATTCACATTCACATTCTCCCTCATCATACGAAACAAAGTTGAGTAATCTCCATCGTCCATCTCGTTTCACCCCTCTTCTTCTTCTTCTTCTTCTTCTTTTTCCAAACCAAACCATTCCCTTTCATTAACATTGACATAAAAAGTTAGTAGTTGGTGGACGGACGACTGGCACAATTTCTTCCACGTGAGAATCCCAACTGTTTTTCCTCTCGTTCAAGAGCTCTTCATTCACCTTTTGTCTCTTCCCAACGCATTGTCGTCGTCTTCTTCCACTCATTTGTTGTTACTTGTCTGAGTTACAAAAGTCTCCCCGTCAGTTCCGAGTTCGTCTCACCACAAACAAACACACACACCAAATCTCATGTATGGCAACAAACTATCTGGAGAATGATTTCTTCATTCAACTAATTGTGAGTGACTAACGACAACGATAAGGAACTCTTCATAACGTAACGAGCGCTGACAGAGGAAGCCTGAAATTGAAACCTCAAATCAAATCTATACACAATAAAAAAAAACTAACTTCAAGTTGTAGTTGTTTACATTTTGTATTGTGTTGTGTTGTGTTGTGCTATGCTGTGTCGATTGGTCAAGTCTATCAAGTGGAAAATAACGAGTTGTTTCATTGTTCTCTCCATGTAATAATAATAATACTAATACTAATAATAATCGTAATCGGGTTTCAATAATTTAGGAGGGAAATTGCGTGTGTTTGTGAGTGAAATACTCTGTGTTTCAGTGTGTACGAGTGGAGTAATTATTAATTAAAAAAATGAAACTCGACGGGTTGTTGGAGATGGAAGAGAGGACGTATTGTGAGGGAGAACGACGACCACGACGACAACGACGAGTGCTGCTCCTGACATCCAAATCCAAATCCAACTCTAACTCCATACCAAAAACGATGGAAAATAGTGAAAATCCTACGCGGACTTCTTTGAAGCCGTCTTCATGGGAAGGAGGGGTGGTTGTTTGGGTGGGGAGCCATCATTCGTGCGTGTACTCTCTGACCTGTGCTCTCCTTCTCTTCCTTTACTCCATCTCCCTTTCCACGTCCACGGGTAACCATGTCATTACCATTACCATTATCATTTCAATTTCAATTTGATTCATTTTATTTGCTAATCATCCGCAAGCCCCACCAATAATTTCCAACCGATTTGTAGTGAAATTGAGAAAATGGTATCCAAATAAAACTGACGAGCACCACAAACAAACGTTTACACGTGTAAAAGTAAAATTCAGAAGATTTCACAATCCACTTGATTTTTCGCAAACCAAAAAACCAACCAACAAAGCAAATATCAAATCAAACCAAACATTTCCCGTCCAATTCAAATATTTAGCAAGACGGAAAATCAAATCCCGCACACAATATTTACACTTTTTTTAAATTAAAATATCCCACGTTAGCCAAAAAATCAAAAATGTGTGTTCTTTTACGCTTTTTCCATTGTCTAGTTGTAAGCTGCATCTAATTCTAGTGTGTCGTGATGAGGATTTTGAAGGGTTGTCTACATATTTGTTTTGACGAACAAGTGCAACTGTTTTCTTAAATTTAACATGGAGATGTTGAGCACAGTGAACTGATTGAACATTGAGGATTGCGAATTGAGCAATGGCAATCCCTCATTATTGACTGTGTATAAATAAGATAATAATAATTGTTGTAAACGACGGCGTATTTGCGAATACGATTGAGATCACTTCATTTCATTTTTACAGTTTACTCACATTTTCTCTTGCGTAATCCTGTTTGTTGTCTGTTTAACGACTTTTATTGTTATTATTATTAATATTTTGGGGTTCTGTGTACGCAGACGAGGACATTCAGAGATTGGGTCAGTTATCAGTTAGGAGTTGCATAGCAGTTGGCAGTTGAACCTGTCAAAAACCCAAGAGCATGTGATTTGTATTCATTTATTTAACCTGATTGGTGTCAACAACGAATGAAACACACTGTGTATTTTCTGACCTTGACAAAGGCGAGATGATGATGATGATGATGTTTGTCAATAATTGACGAAGGATTGTAGACAATCAGAGACAGAGTGAACATTTAATTGCAGTCACAACAAGCAATGAGCAAGAACCGCATCCATCAGTCACTTGATTAAAATGTTTCGTTTCGATATGCGATGCCAAATGCAAAACCGGTCTACATACAAACAAACATTCATATTCCTCTCAGTCAGTCAGTCAGCAAGCATTCTCTCAATTCTACATGCAGTCAAATATTTTACTCTTACATATTGCTCAATTTTAGTCAAGCGATTCTTCTAATTAATAAACAAATCAAAAGTAAGAGGTAGAAAAACGTGCCCGCACAATACTTTTAATTGAAAAATATGTAGAAAAAATATCAAGATTCAATCGAATTCTTTTCTTTCTTTCTTTGTCGCCTGTCATTTGCGTTTGGATTTAAATGTAAATTATTTTATCGCTCATGAATTGCTACAGTTATTTCCTTATTTCCTTATTTCCTTTCCGTGAGAACGTTTGTTGGAGGGCTTAATTTGGAGGTGCATTAAAATTCGCAAAGCTCGAGTTCCAGAGAGAAAATATTTATATTTATATTCCGATTGCCAATGATTTATCGTGTGTGGTTTAAATTCAAACGAAATTCTGGATTCGAGTCCAAAGTTTTCCTTTCTTTTCCTTTGTTGGACGGGGAGAAAACGAGGAAAAGGGAAAATGAGAGAAGCCGCACGGATTTTCTCTACTGTTTTTGTTTTTTTGTGTACTCAAGTTTGTGGGAGTAAATGATCTGGACTTAGCCGTCTTTGTGTGGAGCAATTTCATCGTCAGTCAGTGTATTTGATAATATTGAGGCGGACGGACGGACGTTTTTCCCTACTGGTTCTCAGCCATAGATAAGAATTTAAGCTATGAGCTCGTAATTTTCTCGCCCTCTCTCTCCCTCTCTTCTCTCTACCTTTCTCTCTCTCCCACTCAACTTGAAATAACACACTCTCACTATTTACTACCGTCTTTTAGAAGCAAATTAGCAATTTCAGCACGTTTTTTTCCACGGCGTCTTTGGAGCCCCACACTCAAACTAGAACTGGAAGTAAAACACAGTTGAGATTGAGACTCCTCAACGTTTTGAATTTTATCAGAATTGAGAGGAAAGAGAAGGGCAGAGAGAAAGAAAGAAAGAGAAAGAGACAGAGTGAGGAAAACAAGTCGATCCACGGAAAACTCTGGAAGATCCACGATCCGCTGTACCACCACCAAAAAAACAAACTTATTTTTTTTTCTCCTTCTTCGTCTTCCTCGTCTTCTTTTTTAAAGTTTCGCTTGAAAAAAAAGAAAGCCGGCTTAAGACAAGACAGACGAGACTTTGGTTTTAGTCTTCAGCCAAAGTAGCTGAAGAACTGAAACTGAAGAACTGTGAAGAGCGAAGGAAGAAGAAGCAGCAGAGAAAAGAGGAAAAGTTTCCTGCCTTCAACTCTCACAGCCTTTCCATCATTCTGCCTCCATTCTCCCGATCTCAACTCACTTTCTTCCTCTTCCTCTCTTTCTTTCTCTCTCTCTCTCTCTCTCGTTAATACGGATATTAAAACTCTGGCTAATGCCAGTATTGCTATTTTGTGAGCAAGCTATTTACGATTTAAGCTCAAGACTCAAGTCAGCCGATTCCTCCTTTTTCTCCTTTTTCCTATTGATACTCGATAATACAGCCGGAGATCTCCAAATTGTGGAAACTCCTCCTCCGCTACCAAACTCCATCAAAGACGATAACGACACAAAAAAAAAAACTCTTTGTCTTCCCCTGTTGTTTTTTCTATACGGATGAAATTTCGATTTTCCTAACATTTTTCCCCTTTCCAATGAATTTTTTTGTAGGAAAAAGGAGGGAAATGAGAAATAATTTATAGATTTTGAAAAAGTCGTCTGGGATTTTTTCCTACCTCTTTTTCTTCTTTTTCTTCTTGTTCTTCTTCTTTTAAGTTTGGAGTCGTTTCGTTTGGGAGAGGAATTGACGTTTGAATGTGATGGAGCTGGCGGAAGGGAAAAGAAGAAAGGGAACGTCCGTGTCCGTGTGTCCGTGTGCTCTTCAATGTTGTTCATGTATCTGTATGAGAGAGAGAGAGCGAGAGCGAGCGAGAGAGAGAGTGAAAAAGAGAAGGAATCGATTGAGGATAGAATTGAGTGTGTGTGAATACATGGACGTAGTTGGTTTGGTTTGGTTTGGATTGGGGTTGAGGATAATGGAAATGGATAGTGATAGAAAGTGAGTAGAAATGTCCATGTGGATGTTCCATCCATCTGTTTGTATGTACATGCGAAAGCGAATGCGAATGAGAATGAGAATGAGAATGAGAAGAAAGAGAATTGAGAATTGAGATTTTGATTATACGACAGGAACCGCGGGAACTGTAAATCCATTGGATGGTCGTCCGCGTCCATGCATTCCACGGGACTTTGGTCGGGGCTCCATCGTTTGCGTCTGCAATTCCACATACTGCGACTCGACTGGAAGAGTCGGCCGAGGCGGAGAAAGAACAAATGGAGAACTTGGAGAAGGAGAACAAGTGAGAATTCCCCGGCCGACCACGACCACGACCAAGACGACGACGACGACTGATGAACAACACGATGGAGATCTCATAGAAATCTACACATCGTCCAAAAGTGGACGGAGGTTTCATAAATCTACTGCTCGCTTCAACAGTCCACAACAACTAGGAGCGAATGGGAATGGGAAATGGAAAGGGTCAGCAGCAGATGGATATGCGAACACGACGAGCCCCAACACCACGACGACGACGACAACGACGAGGACAAGGACGAAGAGGACGACAAATACCCGCAAAACTCGTACCATCGACAATGTCTGTAAGTTAAGCTCCTTTACTATCTATCCCTCACTCTCTCTCTTTCTCTCCCTCTCTCTCTCACTCTCCATCCTCCATTCTCCACTACAAACGCTATAAACTACTCCTATCTTGCCTCTTCTCTCCTCTTTTCTCTCTATATTTAAAGATGGAGAGAAAAAAACTCTTTCGGCATGCATTGAATTCTCAATAGATTTCTATCCGATTTGCTTCAACTCTTCCGATCTGGAAACTCTCCATCTCACTTTCTTTCTTTCTCTCTCTCTCTCTTTCTCTCTTTTCTCTCCTTCTGCCCCCTTCAATCCGATCTCCCTCCCTCCCCACCGCCCCCTCTCTCTGTCTCTCTATCCCGAAAACCAAAACGGAAATTCCGAAAGCCGAAAGGTCCAATAAAAATCTCTTTTCTCCTTTTTTTTTCTTTTTATTTACTCTTCTATTTTCTCCCAGTTCTTGCTCTTGTTCTTGTTCTTGGTCTTGGTCTTCATCTTTATGTGAATGATGAACGAACCAAGGCCAATCCAAAAAAAAAAAACAAACCCCGTTATGGACGTGCGAATTTCATGGTCTTGAACTTGAAAATCCTCATTTCTCATGTGATTCAGGTTTCTCTATCAATTTCCTTTTTTTTTTTTACAATTAGCATTTTCACTGATATTTTGTTTGTTTGTTTTGGGGAGCTGGGGGTTTGCAATGGGAGTTTGCAATGGGATTTTCAAGTAATTTTTTAATGGCTTTTCCATTCCAAATTCCAAATCGTAATTAACGTTTTATAATTGCAGAGTCAAAGAATGAATTATGTAAACGGGAAAGGAAGATGAAGATTACGATCCTATTTTTTTGTGTGGACAAAATGGAGCTCTGCGAATACTCTCATTTTTTTGAGATTGAGCAATTTATTTGAATGCGATGGGAAAGGAGAGAGAAAAACTGCAATATTGGAGAAAATAGTGGTTTTTTTTTTGTCATGACCGGGAAGACAGACAAAGGCAGAGAATAAAAAGACAAAGAATAAGAAGAAGAAGAAAGGAAAGAGTTGTGGAGGAAGAGAAAGAGAAAATAGTTTAATTTGAGTGGAAAGAGAAGGAAAAGGAGATATAAAATGTTGACAGATGGAATTTACTCTGATTTTGATTGTATTTTGGGTTGTGGCTGGAGATGAGTTATCCGCATCCGCACATTCGATTCGTTTCTTCTTCTTCATTGTCTTCATTTTGTTTTTTGTGGATGCATCTGCTGAGGTTTCCTTCATTGTCAATGTGTGTGTAACAGTGTAATTGTAAATGTGTATATGAATGTGTGTGTTTGTGGGTGTGTTTTAGTTGCGGCGTTCCCTCGGCCAGAGAGAATTTCGAAATTCCGTCTTCGCCGCTCGAAAAAGTATCAGAAAATAATCGGGCTGGGTGGAGCATTCACGGATGCAGCCGGCTTAAATATCGCTTCCTTGAGTCCGGACACGCAAGAACATCTCCTCAAGTAAACGAACGAACGAACGAACGAAAGAACGAACAAACAAACGAATGAACGAAACGACCAGTAAATATCCCAATCGCAATAGCCAATAGCCAATAGCCAGAACGAGAGAGAGAGAGAGAAAGAAAGAAAGCAAACAGAGTGAACAATGTAACGGCATCTCGGGATATTTCTGTGTTTCCCTTCAAACGGACGGAAGTGAAGAACGTCAGAGAGTGTGTGCTTTATGGCCTTTTTCTCCTTTCCCCCAAAAAAATGTATAGATAGACCCAGAAAAGACACAGAGCACAACGATAGACGATAGACGACGATGAACGATGAAGCCCCAACAGCTTTATATCCACTTTCATGTTTACAAAGTATCCGAAACTTGTGACGTCTCTCTTTCTCTCCTTCTCTCTCTCTCTCTTTCCTCTGTTATGATGATGCATGCACGAGTTTTTTTCTTCTTTTTTTTCTTCTTCTTGCTGTGTGTTGTGTGTGCGAGTGAAAAGTTGCCGACGTTGTGGCGTCCAATTTTCGTGGATATTAAACGTCAGGAGAGTTGTTGGCTGTTTGGCTGTTGGACTATTTGGTTGTTTGGCGGGAGAGTAATGTTCATTTTTTCATGTCTTCATGTCTGCATATCTATTTCTATATTTCTATTTCGATGTCCAGGTCATATTTTGGGGAGGATGGGAGTGACTACAGTCTGGGCAGAGTTCCAATGGGGGGAACGGACTTCTCCACTCGTCCATATACCTACGATGACCAAGGCAACTCTCCCGATCACAATCTCACCCATTTCTCTCTCCAACCCGAAGACTTTCGCTTTAAAGTAATCACAAAACAAAATCATCTGTAATTGTTACCTATAAATAATCATATATATATATACAGATATTGAATCTATCCTTATTATCGTACTATGAGTTATTTAATCGTGTTGATTCGTGTGTGTGTGTGTGTGTGTGTAGATTCCGTACATTCAACGGGCTCAGAGTTTGAGTGGTGGGGAATTGAAATTGATAGCGAGTCCATGGTCCGCCCCGAGTTTCATGACCACCCGGAAAAACAACAAGTTGAATGGTGCGGGCATTCTCAAGAAGGAATTCTATCAAACTTGGGCCGACTATTTTGTCAGGTAGTTTTTTTTTCCTCCAGTAAATATTCCTTTCCTTAGTTTTTCCCTACACCGTTTATTCTATTTCTATATACTGATACGGGATACTTGTTCTTGACCTGACGATATACAGATATTTCTCAAGTTCCTTCATTTCTATTTCTGTTTCATCTGGCTTCTCTTTCTTCTACTTCATCCGCAAACACTTACTCTTACTTTGGTATTTGATTAGACGTCCGTCCGTCCGTCCGTCCGTTCACTTGCCCCACTGGCCGTTCATCAGTGTCAGTCTTTTCCCTCGACTTTATTTTTATCTCCTCTCACACTCCAAGTCCAAGTCAAACGCCATACACCAAAAACACACTGACTTTTCCTCTACACATCCAACCAATTTCTTTATTTTTCCGTCCGTCCGTCTTGCATCGGATT
Organism: Gisinianus flammeolus; assembly: GCA_034699125.1. Taxonomy (NCBI): domain Eukaryota; kingdom Metazoa; phylum Arthropoda; class Collembola; order Symphypleona; family Katiannidae; genus Gisinianus; species Gisinianus flammeolus. The sequence continues at coordinate 17,169 of JAIUND010000964.1, read as the reverse complement.
CGGATTTACTTTTCTATCTTTGTCTTGGTTTTGGTTTGGGTTTCTGGCTGTATACTTACCTACAAAATCTGTAGAGTTTCTGTACCTAGAAAAAACGAAAAAAGGGGGTTTTTACATTCTCATGGAAAAGTGTAAATTCAAGTTGAGAGTTTCTCCTTGAATTACGTCTTCTCAACGGACACTTGAAGGAACAAATATTTAATTATTGACTACATTTCCACCGCCTTTCCCTTTTTATTGCCATTTCTCTAATCGTAAGACTATAAACATAAACGGAATGAAACAACGAGATATTGTAACATGGACAGAGAAAACAGAGTCGAATATTATCGGGGGAAATTTTGTGTAGAGATTGTTTGTGTAGTGTAGTTTTAATTTTGTTTTTGTTTTTTGTTTTTGGCGGGAAAGGTTTCTGGACGACTATAAAAAGGAAGGGATTTCAATTTGGGGGGTGACGACGGGGAATGAGCCCTTCAATGGCTTCGTCACGGGTTTCCCATTCAATTGTATGGGCTGGAAAGCCACGGATGCTCGGGATTGGATCGCCAACAATTTGGGGCCCACTTTGAAAACAAAAAGATCCGATTTGAATGTTCGCATCATCATATTTGATGATAATAAAGGCGGACTTCCCACGTGGACTCGTGAAGTAAGCCATTTGAATTCAAGTCCTTTCATTTTCATGGACAAAATACCAAAAAGGAACTTGGATTTCCTTGTTCATTCCTGTGTTTTTTGTAATTAATCGTATAGATCCTGGAGAATAATCGTTCGGCTCAGTATGTTGATGGAATTGGAACTCATTGGTATTTCGACTTTTTGACCGGTGTGGAAGTTCTCACTCGGGTAATCCGCCATTTTCATTTTTCCAATATTCTCAAATTCAGATTCAATTGTAGAATGATTTTTGATTACACATGTTTTTTAAATACAATTTTGTACATTTCCGTAATTGTTTTCCCTCATCTCTAATCTAACTGCAGGTTCACAATAAACATCCGGATTATTTCATCATTCAAACGGAGGCTTGTCTTGGTAATTCCACAATATATTTCATTGTTATGGACTAGACGAAAAGAGATATCCTTGAATTTCCTTGCATGTTGAATCATTTGGAAAATGACATGTGACTTGGCATAAATCAGCTCACTAGTGTGAAATATGATCACCCCTTTCTTTCTTTCTTTCCCTGCGTCAATTTACCCTTCCATCTGATTTGTGACCTTTCTCTCTCTCGAGATTGTGAAAGGAAACAGAGAAAGAGAGCGAGAGAGAGAGAAATGTCCACATTCCGCAATTCCTGCCGGTTTTTTTTACCACACATAAAAATTGAGGAAATTCAGAAAATCAGATAAACGGTGACGATTGGGAAAAGAAGAGTGTTTTGTGTGTGTGTGTGTGTGATCGTACATTTGGTAGATGATGGAGTTGTTGTGGAGGTTTGTAATATAAAAGCATTTGTGGTAAATTACAAAGTCGGATGAAGAGAGAGAAAGAAGGACAGATAGACAGACAGACAGACAGAGAGGGAGAATAAGAGATGAGAAAGAGAGATAAAATGCGGGAGTGGAGGAGGAGGAAATCTCTCGAGTGAATGTTCGTGTATAACTCTAAAATAAAAATCACTGGAAATGACAAAAGATGAGAGAGTCAATTTCAGGAAACAGTGACTGTCACCATTAAGAAGCGGAGAGAGAGAGAGAGAGAGGAAATAAAGAAGGGAAGAGAAAGGGAAAGAGATGAGTGTGTACAAGGGAAAGAGGATGAAGGAGGGAGGGAGGGAGGGAAGTAAGTAGGTTGTAAAGTACCGTAAACATCTTGAGAGAATTCCTCGATTTGATTGCCAATTGCCTCGGAAAATGCGTTTCACTTTCACTTTGGTGGCTCATTGTTCGTGAATTGTGATCGAATTGTGAATTGAATTGAATCCTAATGTGAATTCAAGTGCTACTTTCCCCCTTTTTTTACTCTCGCTCTCCACCTTCTTTCTCTCTTTCTCTCTCTCTCTCTCCTTTCTTTTTTTCTATCTTGTTTCATTCCTCTGCTTGGGAAAGGGAAAAGGGAGAGAAATAGAGAGAGAGAGAGAGAGAACGGGAAAGAGATAACACGAGAAGTTTCAAAGAGATCGTCAATAGTCAAAGGAGTTTAAGTAACACACTTTCAGTTTAGCAAGTTTAGCAACAAATAACGACGACGAGGATTCTTCGTCTTCTTTTTCGTATTCTTCTTTTCCATTTTCCATTCTCGTCCCGTCCAAATACACATAGAAATATAATCCCAACTCCAAATGCAACTCCAACTGGAATGGGGGACTCACTCGACGACTCCTCACAACGACTAAAGACTGTCCTCATTTCATTTCATTCCTTTCATTCCATTCTCAATGATTGCCTTTTCCAGGCAGCACAAGCAGCAGCAGCAGCAGCAACAACAACAACAAAAACCACACACGACGAAAATAGAAATAGATACTCTAAAAGAGAATCCTCTCCATTTTTCTTTTTTTCTTCTTTCCCGTGTACTTGGTCACAAATTGAGAAATATACATACCGTATATGCTATAATAGAGCCGCTCCTTTTTATAGAACCGCATATACTATAGAACCGCAGAGGCTGTATAAAAGTTTTGAATTACAACCTCACCTCACTTTCAATGGTCCTCTCATTTGAATTACATGTGCATTCATAGATTTTAAGGGGGTCTACTATACAACCGCACTCTGCTATACAACCGCAGCGGTTGTATAATAATTTGAAATACACCCTCTGCGGGTCTATTATAGCATATACGGTAAATATATTTACTTACTTTCCCACTCAAATCCCGTCAAACACTTTTCCCCACTTTTACCATTCCAGCTTCTTCTGATTTCGTGTAATGATTTTATTATTAACGTTTCCCTCCTTCATCAAAGTACACACTTTGCTTAACATTTTGAATTGTGCCTTTTTTGCCTTTTCCACATTGTGTAGGATTTACGCCGTGGGAGCTGGACAAAGTGATTTTGGGGAGTTGGGAACGCGGGGAGAAATATTTGGATGCCATCATCGGTGTAAGTTTATATATTCATTCGTAATACAGATATTTAGCATCATCATTCACTTTCCCTTTTCGTCCGTCCGTCCATTCGCCTCTTGACCTTTTGTTTCCTCCTCCAAACAATCCCCATCTCAACTCACGATTCAGATTCAAATCAAAATAAAAATAAAAAAGGGGGATACAGAAACAGATAGAGATGGTGATAGTCTGATATATCTTAGCGATCGAAAGTATAGTCCGGACGACAAACGATAAGGTTTTCACAGTCTAAAAAGAATCTCTCTACAAATTCAATGGAGAGAGAATGGTGAAAGAAAAAACTGTTCTGCTGTCTTCATTTTCATCTTCATCGGCATGGCGGCGACTACATTGAAATAAAATAAAATAAAAGACGGGGGTCATTTGGATGGAGTTTGGTTGGTGCTGGTTGCTGGTTGATGTGTTGGAGAGAGAGAGACAGAGAGAGAGAGAGAGCGGAAGTATTTGAGATGGTATCTTTATTTGTCTCTCCTTCCTCCTCCGACCGAATGTGCTAAATGTCCATCGGATTCAAATGAATGAGGCGAATCGGCCAACGACCAACGACCGACTCTATAACGTCTCCCTTTTATTTCTTTATTTCTTCCCTTCCTCCTTTTTTTCTCACAGCAAACTTCGCCCGAAGAAAGAGTTGTTATCTGAAGCCAGATAAGTACACTTTCCATGCTGCTCCTGGATCCTTTCTCCTACTCGTTTCAATTCCTCGTCCCATTTCCTCTCCCCATTCTCCACTTCTCCACTTCTCCAGTTGTACTTTGTTCCCGGGGAATTTATGCGACCTCACCAGTCACCATCCGAATCATCCAGAACGATAATTCTTTTCCCCTCGTCTACACTGAATATTCTCTCTCTACAAGGAACAAAACACACACAAGTCAAAATTATTTGTATTTTATTTTCATTTCCACTATTTTCCCATTTCAAATAGATAAAAATAAAAATAAAATCGATAAAATAATTCAGCCATTTTTCCAGATGAATGAACTTTCATTTTTCTGCATATTTGTATAGTTTTTCGTTCTTTGTGTGTGGATTTGAATTGTGGGTTGTGAGTTGTGCGGGAAAAATTGGATCAGAAAAAAAAAAAAAAAGGGAGAGGAGAGATTGGAGATTTCCTTAAAAGGAAGGCAAAAATGGGGGAGGGGAAAAGAGAAAGCACTTTGTAATATTTTCCGTGTATTTTTTGTGTGTGTGTGGATGAATGTGGGACACAGGACATGAAGAATTGGGTGGGCGGTTGGTTGGACTGGAATCTGGCTGTGGATTTGAATGGAGGTCCCAACTGGGCCAAGTTGGCAGCTGACGCTGCAATCCTCGTCAATCCAAGCAAGGTGAGAAATCACACACACTTTTTCCCTTTATTTATTTCTGTATATATCGTACGTACATCTCCTTTCCTTTACCATACAAATACAAATGCGGGAGGAAAGAGACTCCAGTTCACATTATTTTTGTGGCCAAGTCCAAAGTGCAAAGTGCAAAAGGGGAACGAGAAGAAAAGGATCAAAGTTCATGTTAATGTGCTAAACATTCTGTTCCCTTCGTTTCTTTTCCTTCTTAATGTATTGTATTGTATAATGGATAATGGATAATGAACAAATACAAACAATTAAACAAACAGGATGAGTTCTTCAAGCAGCCCATTTACTATGCAATCAGTCACGTGTCCAAATTCGTCCGTCCGGATTCCGTTCGGATTGAATTGACGGGGACGCACGTTCTTCCCCATTTGAAATCTGTTGCTTTCCTCCGACCGGACAATGCGACCGTCGTCGTCTTCCTCAATCGGTAATCCACATCCATTTAATTAATTCCATTCAATTCCAGCTTTATTTTATTGTACGATATATGTTTCACTACTGCTGCATATATCTGTAGTTTAAGTTTTAATTGAGATTTGAATCACGTCAGACGTCATTTGGAATCACAGTCAAAATTAAATTTAAATTAGCATCGAGTCACTCGCAATTCTCAACTCTCAATACCGATAGAATATTTAGGAGATTTTGTATGCGGATTCGTACGGTATATTTAGTATTTAGTATTTGTAGGGGAGAGAATTTAGAGCAATTTCTGAATTCATACACGTACACGTAAAATGAATGCAAAATCTGGAGGAATTGGGACATTTGGAGATGGTCAAAGAGAATTGCAATTGCAATTGAAACTGAACATTGCTATTTGTATTTCAATTTCAATTTCAATTTGGCTTGTATCGTATCGTAATGTTGTTGTTGTTGTATTTTTTATGTACTTGTTTTTGGATGGATGTCCTCGTCCAGACTGCCGTATGCTGTCAAAGTCTCGTTGTTTGATGAAGAGAAGGGAAGCGTCTTCCTTCAAGTCCCCGCTCGATCAATACAAACACTCATTTATTACTAATGACAGTCTCCGTCGTAGGAATCCCAGATATCCAGACATTCAGACATTCGGACGCCCTTCACTCTCCCTCTCTCTCACTGACGATGAGAGTCTCACCATTATCCCCCCATCTTAATTACATTCTTACAAGCATTCCTGATTCTCGTTCCCATTTCCTCCGTCTCCTCCACTGATCTGCTCTTAGAATGGGAATTAAATAGTTTATGGTCCGAGTTAAATTGTCCAGTGTCCAATGTCCAATCTGGAATCTCCCCGGCCTGTCCAATGACCCTTCCCAACTCAACCCAGAGTGCACTTGACGTTCACCATAAATAATATAATACAACGAGAGAGAGAGAAAGAGAGAGAGTGAGAAGGGGAATGAATGATCTAATGTAATTGTGATTATCCCATTCCCCTGTGTTTCTCGTGTCAGTCTTCATTTGCCATTTACGAACTGGACCAATGGACAATGGACAACGGACAAAGTTCATAGAGATCGCAGGCTAAAAAGCAAAAAAACCAAAAAGCCAAAGACCGAGAAAGTCGCAACCTTTTTCCTCTCTTCTGTCTTGTCCTTTTCCTCCATTTGACAAATTAAATTTCCTATATATCTTCGCACCTCCCCAAAAAATAATTCCTTGTTCCTTGATTTCTTCTTCTTCTTCTTCTTCTACCCTTGTTTTCTTTTTGCGTGTATTTAAATCATTTCACTGTCACGACAAGTTGTTCCGGAACAACCACAACGGGAGAGAAATGAAGGATATAAAATATAAGACTGCTCTCAAATCAAAAATCCCGGCCATGTTTGTCGGAGGAATTGAAAACGTTATTGTAACCAACCGCCCCGGATCATTCACGTTCTAAAATGATCGTTTACTAAATAAATGCAATTGTGTACAATATTTTAGGTATGAATCCGAATAAAGTCAACTCAGAATTGAGTCAAAACGTAATGAAAGGAGATGGGAGTAAATGGAGTTCATTTATCTTATGCAGTTAATTATTATTTAATTGGTGAAGATGCATATGACAGATGAGAATGAAGTGACGCGTCAAATATCTATTGGGAAATGTTTGACACCCGCCAAATTGTATTGTCAATTGTGTATGTATGTGTTTAACAAGTACACGAGAAGATGGGAGCAAGGCGTTTCTTGTAAGTAGTTAAATCCATCGGACGATTTCCTTTTTCACAAGTCGTGAACTCGCAAGCCTTGGATATCGATGATATCGACGATACAACAAGCAATGAGGAAAGGACAGAGAACGAAATAGAGAAAGAGAAAGAGACGGGCAATGTGAGCTGGCTGGCTGTCTGACTGTATTGAGAATGAATGGAGAAGAAATTCTGGATCCTTGCAAAGATTCCAGTAAAAAAAAGAGAGAGAGAGAGATGGGGGGAGGGGAAGAGATGGAGGGAGAGAAAGAGATAGTTTGGGATGGAGAGTCTGGAGCTGGAAGGAGTTGGTAGTTGGTGATGCGTGACTGGAGTCACTTCTCATTCTCATTCTCAGCTCGTCGGGGATCCAATGACATTTTTACGACGAAAGCATCCCATCAATTCTGTCCAACTTTGTGCATAACTGCCTAATAAATTGACTTGCAACCATGTAACCGTCCACCGTCACCGTCACCATCACCATCGTCCCATCCAACGATACGATACGATACCACCAACAACGACTAGAAACCCCCAGCCAGCCCACACACACACACACACAACTATTCGTATGCACATCTCTCTTCTCGCCCTTTTACTCTTCCAATTGTTGTCTACCTTCAATTTCAGCCCGTAAATACATAACAAATAAAATACCTTCCCTATTGACATGATGGCATTTCTATTTCTATTTCTATTCCCATCTTCCTCCTCCATTTCTACACATAACCTAGGTATCCACATCCACCAATAATAAAACACTACATATTTCCATAGCTCCTCCATCAGCCCATTCCATCCGAATCGGAATCGAAATTTCACAATATTCTTTCTCTCCTTTCCCACCTACATAAAATTCTTATATATACATACCTAAGATACATATACCGAAATACTCCCCACTTTTCTTAACCTGTACACTCATCGTCATCGTCTTCTTCTTCACATAAACACAAATGCTCAAATGCCCATCCACTTCTTCTTTTTCTTCTTCTTCTTCTTCTTCAATTGATTTCCATTGCCAAAATCCAAGTTTCTTCTCGATTCATTCCACTTTCCTCCTTATTCTTCTTCTTCTTTTTCTTGTACAATTCACAACCTTTCTTTGGCTGGGCTCTGAGAACTGCAGATCCTGTAGAAAGATGTGGAGGAGCAGTGAGCAGTCTTTTCAATGGGACATTTTCATTTATTCCATCTCTCTCTTTCTCTCTTTTTATATTTTCTCCTCCCGCATTTTAAATTTAATTCTGATTTCCCATGAATTTCCTTTCCATTGTCCACTCTCGTTGTCCCATTCATGATTTTTTCGAGTCCAAACTCGTCCTTCGTCCTACCAAAAAGAATCTCAATGATGATTAATTCCCTCATTTTCCTATTCCCCTTTTGTACATATTATTTACGAAGCAAACGAAGGGAAAATGGAATAATGAACTGAAATACATAACGTCTTAATTCTCCTTTGGGTTGTTTGTTATCGTATCGTATGGTTTGACTTGGCTTGGTAGGATAAAGGGAGAAAATGAGGTGAGGGGAAATGGGGGTGGGGTGGGGTGGGGGTGGGGGGAGTTGTGTATTAACCCGGATTCCCAGAGGAAGAATTTATGGCGGTCTTACCACCATCAGGTCAATACATAAATAAGAAGACACATGGATGGAGGAGTTTCTACTTTTCTATACATGAAATCATGAGGCTGGCTCTCTCTCTTTGGCTTTGCCTCTACAGCTCTACATATGAACTGGAGGAGAAAGAAAGAGAAAGCAGACAATGGATATTCACATTCACATTCACATATTTCCATGTAGACTCGAGTCATGGCTGAATGCACGATTTGAGCGGTCCAGAGCATAACTGATGACTCTATTCAGCGTGAGGGGATTTGTGGCCCACCAAGGAAAAAGGGAACACCAACACGAAGAAGAAGACGAAGAAGAAGAAGAATAGGGGAGAAATACATACAGTAGTAAAGTAAAGGAGTATCTTATATACGGATGCAAACGTATTTGCATATAAATTTCCTCGCCAATCCTCCCAACGACGGACTAAGACTACACGACGACTATCTTACGAAGACTTCATGCTGAGAGACTATCAGTTTTTTCGATATGGTTCATTTTAAATCGTAGGAGTTTACGGAGTTTCTGGGTTGTTTTGTGTAGAGGAAAAACGTGAGGCTGGCTGACTGGCCGGCTGGTCGGCCGGGCTGCTGGTGAAAGTGGGGAAAAGTGGGAGCAATCAATAATGTGAAGGTCAGTTATGGCGAGTTAACTGGAGCTGGGCTTTGGCCTCCTCCTTCACCATGTTCATATGATATTTGGTATAGGTTCTCGTACTTAGTCTCCCGTCACTCGAATCCTCCTCCTGCCCACAACCAGAAGAGATACATGGAGGATTTGATGATGTGGACAGTGGATGTATGTACGGAGGGAGAGAGAGGGAGAGAGAAGCAGGGAAGGAATCAAGTGGACGTCTGGACAAAACTCCCAACTTCCCTGCCTCTGCCTCTCTGGCTTACTGGACTGGAACTGGCACTGGCATTGGCATTGGCACTCGTATTGAAGCTGGGAGTAAATATTCCAGTTTTTCCACCATCCAAATCTACAACCATGTACATATTTAATACAGATAGTACATATATACACAAAGGAAAAAAACCTGTTTCTTTTTTTGCTCGAGAGTGATGAATTACCGGGAGGAAGAAAGAAAGGAAGGAAAGAAGCAGAGAAGGCAGGCAGGCAGGAGCACAACTTTTGAAACTTTCAACTTTGTGTACGTACGTACGTATATTTCTGCACGTTCCCTGTTTGAAACTCTGCAGACGCTCCTGTTTCTACAATACGACCAGTTCTTGTGCTTTCGTGATGATATCATGCACTCCCTTATAATGCTTATGATGTCAAGTCGATCCATATCCATATGTACTTGTACTCTGTACCTGCATTATGTACATACAGGGAAAGAAAGGGAAAACACAGTGGACAGACACGAGTGGACACACATACAAAAATGACTCGCGGGATTTGACATGTGTCAAGTCAAAAATGTCAAAATTCACAAGGAATCAAGGAACCAACTCCTCGCCAGTCTCTGTATTTATGTACATAAATGATCAGAAATCTCGTGTGAAGGCTGTGAACACTTCAAATCCACTCGGACTGAACGACTGCCCTTATTATGATGACATCTTTGATGGTAAATTCGGCCACCATTACAATGGAATGGAAACCCAAATAATGGATGCTCAGGTTCAATGTTCAATGTTCAATGTTCAATTTGTCCAATCACAAATACTTCTATTCAAGCACCATTCATTTTGTGGGGAGCAGAGATTTTCTCTTTTTATGATCTTTGTCTGCATCTTGCGCTCATTTGGAATGGAATTGTATATCATTGTCAACAAATATCGTAATCGTAGGTACGCATTGAGTGACGTCGTCATGAAATGTCACTGACAACATTTGATATTTCATCGAATGTTACGAAGTCCAGCATGAAAATCTCGCACTGCTTTGATGAAAGGATATCAAATTTGGATATCAAAATAAAATGGGATGTAATTTCACACTCGTTCTTGTTGTTCTTTTTCTTTATGGTCTGTCTGTTTTTTCTGTCTCTGTTACTTTTTGGTTTTTTCATTCCTTCACGCTTCACGCCAAGAGTCTTGCCTGATTTATTAAGAAATATGTAGTGCAAAATAGTAAATAAGTATCTCATCTCATGGGATAATATTAATATTAATATTATTGCTTTCCTTTGTGCTTAAATAACTGGTTAAATGGCCGGGGGATAAATCAGGCTGTAAATATGACAAACAACGACATTTGGAGCTCCATTAAATGGAAAAATATAAATATATGGTGATTTGTGATTTGAATTTGATTTATTTTGTTGCTCTTATTCCCTTTAATATTTAATAATGTGTGTGTGAAATCCCATAAAATAACGCCATGCCATAAAGTATAAACCATAAAATGAAGACTCTCACTTTAATGTCCTGCCCTATTAAATATTAAATGTTTTTAAATTCAATATCATGCAATGTCATGAGAATGACGAGTCGTTCATCCTTCATCGATAAACTAGTCGCTCGTATTTTTTTGTTGCACTCGCTCATTTCCTCGCCTCGTGCACTCTCTCTCTCTCTCCATTCTGTATGACTCAACTCAAGGCTCTTCCACAATCCACAATCATATTTTTAGCTTCCCTGCCTCTGCCTCTCCCTCTCTCTCTCTCTCTTTCTCTCTGTATAGTGTGTGTTGAATTCCCAGCTGAGAGAGCTGCAGTCTGTGTATTTGTGAGTCATAAGTAGTCTAAGGTCAACTCTAACCTCATGCTCTCCCCATGAGACTCATACTTTTTCATTCCGTCCTGCGTTGCGCGCCGAGAAACATCACATCAAAACACAACACCACACATTATGTACTTTTTTACTCCAACAAAAAATAATAAACAAACAAGCAAATACGCAAGAGAAAGAGAAAGAGAAGGAACACAAACAAATTATAGTCTGTCTGCACACACACACACACACGCACGTACGCACAACATAAATACGACAGTCTTCGTTTGTTTCCCATCCCATCAGAACAACATTCATCATTGTTCCCGTAATAAAGTGCACAAAAGTTCGGATTGGCATTATTATTGACATTTGATTTGACTGCACAACGGACTGTTGACAGTCGAAAGAAGTTGAAGTTGGATGAAGATGGACTCATCTGCGGTGAAACGACGGAAAGTGGACATTCAATTCCATTGCCCCAGGTAAAAGTTTAATGCTTCACACACTCCACGAGATAAGACACAATTTTTATTTGGTACAATATTTTGGTGAATTCACAGACAACATAAAAGGAAAAGGGACTTTTCATTTAATTTTACGGGTATCTTAGAAATGGAAATGAAACGGATTCAAAATGCGAAGGAATGTTATCGTTTTAAAAAATTAAACACATCGTTAGAGGAGGAAGAAAAAGAAGAAGAAGAAGCGTCAAAAATGTTAAAAAGCGGAGATGCGACGCGACGACTTGCCCCATCACATTTCAAAATCGGATATTCCCATATAGAAGTATGCAGAGAAGATTGTAGGCAGTGTCGACAATGCAGAGTGTCGAGTAGACGGAGACTTGAAGTTTTAATGGGGGGATCAGAGAGTTTGAGACAATTTGCAATTTGACTGCTCTGCAATTTAAAAAGGGATTTAAGATTTTAATTTCCTATCGCATTCACTGCCGTTTCCATTTCCCAAAGACAGAAAGACAGAAAGAGAGAGAGAGAGAGAGAGAGAGAGAGAGAGAGAGAGAGAGAGAGCAAGAGTGGAAAATGAGGATGAGGCCAAGAAAAAATGGTGTGTAGAAGTGTAGACTGTATCTGTATAGTGTTGAGTTGTATAGAGTGTAGACAGACATGAAGGAAGGGAAAGAAAGAAAGAAAGAAAGAAAGAAAGAGGGAAGAGACGACGACCCATTGAGTAGTTTTAATTTTAATTTTGATAGTTGCCAGAGTGTCGTAATGGTGGAGGAGACAAACTGGAGCAATTTTGAGACCCAAGAACACTCGTCGTTCTCGTCCTCGTCGTTCTCGTCCCAACTTCCCACTGTTAAGTGCACTTCCTGTAACAAATGTAAATTTAATTGCGTAATTAAAAACATTCTATCAGAACACACTCACCCGCTTTTTCTCTGTCTCTTTCCTTGTATGTTGTTACTATAGTTAGTTAGTCCCTTCATGCAGTCTCCTCCTCCTCCTCACATTGTAAATGCATGTACCGACACAGACAGGATACTCAATCTGTATGTACGATATTCCATATTCCATCTCCTTGGCCTTCGCCTTCGCCTTCTCCTCCTCCTCCTTTTCCGCATTCTCAAATACTCTTCTTCCCTGTATGCACACTTTGCAATATCCATCCGTAAGTAAGTATTATGGCCAGCTTTGGATACACCGTAAAAATTATGAGTATGGCCGACTTTTCCTATTCCCCCTGCCTGCTGTCGACTGTCGAGACTTTGAAACTCGATTAATTTGAGACGGGAAAAAACTATATGTACATGCATCGGTGTTTTCCATAGACGTTTCCCGACCTCTCTTTTTCCTTCTCCTTTTCCTTATCAAGATTAAACAAGTTGGGGGGGGGATTACCTGGAGTCGTCGGAGCAGCCCTCTGATGATGAGACTCAAGTGGCCCATTTTAATGGACACTTTGGACTTTGCACAACTCTCCTCTCATTTTTTGGGCGGGCGCACCATGAAAAGTTCTGAGTCAAAGAGTCGGCTATGTCTCCGTGCGTGGAAGTAAATGGATTCCTGGAACACTCGAATCGTCAAACTGCAAAAACTATACAGTACAAAACTAAAACTGCATGGAGTGTCGTCAAAATGGAGGAAAAGGAAAAGGAGAAGCGTATAGAGATACTCCTGATTTTCAATTTTCATCGCCACTCCATAACATTTTAAGATCTTCATATTCTCTCTCTTTTAACTGCTCACATCTCGTCCTCGTCACCTAATTATTTTACTATGCATCGCTCACAGACTGATTTTATCAAAGGAAAAAGTTCCCCACCAAAACAAATAGTGGAATAAAAACTAAAGCAGACTTACATTTTTTCAGTTTCCACAGTTGAAACTCTCAAAATTGCGTAAAATTGAGAAAAGAGATTTAATGTTACAATTTTCGTCTTGTTTCTAAAAGTAGTTGCCTTGCCATTGCCATTTTATTATTATTGCTGTGAAAGCACACATGACATGGATATTTAGGATTTGTAGACGAGAGAGAAGTATTTAATTTGATATTTGGTTTGGGGAATGTTCAATTCAATGTTGTCGAGTAATGTGAGAGCCGGCCTCGGCCTGATGATGACTCGATGGAATTTAGGGAATTTGTGTTGGTGAAAGGAAAAGCGGGCGCGGGGGGATGGGAAATGATTATAATTTGTGTGGTCGAGGATGTGTTTCGAGTGTTGTAGAAAGAGAGAGAGAGAGAGAGAGCGAGGAAAGTGTTGGGCTAATTATGATCATGAGACTTGAAGAGTATGCGAGTGTATTAACGATATGAATGGAATATAAATGTACAGAGAGAGAGAGAAAGAGAGAGAATGAGACGCCGTCGTCGTGTCATTGGATTTGGATAGTAAATGCAGTCACTAATCGCTGGTGCTTTCGCTTTTTGCTCGGCTCTTCCTGCTTCTAAAGTACATTGTATTCGGACAATGTACATGCTAGAGAAAACGCGAGGAAATAGGAAGGAAAATGAAAATACGGGAATACTAATAATGCATAGAAAAGCTCGGGCGAGAGCAAGAGCGAAAACGAAAACGAAAGCTGAATGGAGAAAGTGCTGAGCTAATCGAGCTAATGACTTGCCTAATTCCCTTTCCGTTTCCCATCGCCATTTTCATTTTCACAACAGAGGAGCCCAATGAAAGCCAAAGTGAAAACACAAGAGACGAGAGTTGCCTATACACTATACACAGGCAGCAAACATGCAGGAAACAGAGTATCTGTATTCTGATTCTGCAGTCCGTTTCCTTGGTATATAATATATATTTTCCATTATTTCCCATCCAAATTAATAATATACTCGTAAATATCTGTGGGACGCTTCAAGTTTTCCAATTATTGTAATGTATTGTTGTAATTTCTTCTTCCCGTTCGCATTTGCATTCGCATCCTTTCCCCTGTGCAGGCATATATGTACAAACAAAATCATCATGTCCCTCTTTCTCTCTCTGTAATGACCCAACTCATTTTTTCCTCCTCTTCTTCTTCCTTTTCTTGTTGTTTGTCTTCCTGTCTTGTTGGGTGATGGTGATGGTAACAGCTGTGGGACTTTACAATGACGATGGGCAATTCCAAACTATTGAGAATCTCCTCCTTGATGACAACCGAAACGAGTTGAGTCCCTCTTGGTGTCGGGTGAGCATCATCATCATTATAATCATAATTATAGTTTTACATTACATTACAACATAACACAACACAACACTGTTTGTTTCCCTAATTCATAATTACATACACAATACATATATACAGATATATATACGACCAGAATATTTGTGACCTAATTTCGATGGCCTACATAGGATTTTACTTTTACTTTAAGTTTTTGTTGGAGGGGAATGTGTGAAATATGTTATTATCATTTGGATTTGTTTTATTCAATGGTGTTTAAATATGGTACATATTTTGGGAAGGTGGGGAATGAGAGGGATCGACGAGTTCTCTTCATCCTCAATCAGATCATTTACAAGGAGTATGAGTCACCGAATGAGAACCAGCTGGAATTTGAATTTGCACTCCCACCCCAATCGGATATTGCCAAAATACTTTGGGTCCATGGACAAGCCATTGGATTCTACACTGTCAAACCCAAAGGTAAAAACTATAATATGTCCTTACTAAATATAATATATGTATGTGCAGTTCTATTGTGTTGCATTTAATAAGATACAGAATACAGATGCAGATATATACAAAAACGAATATGTAGTCAATATTTACACGGCTCCTCGCACGTCTGGGATTCATTTATCACAGTATTTCCCCCTCAGTTTCTTTTTTTGTTTGTTTGTTTGTTTGTTTGTTTGTTTGTTTGTTCGTCTACTTTGCGCCTTGTCAAAAAAGAAAAAACAAACGATAAGCCAAACTAACGAGCCCTTTTACGAAAGTCAACGTAGCTCTACACAGATATTTCCATTTACATAAAGTATTTGTATGTAGCGAGGAAATTCAAAGTATTGTACAACAAGGACAGGAACAAGAATAAGAACAAGAACAGTAAAAAAATAGTAAAAAAATACAGAGACTTCAGTCACTCAGATACAGATGGAAATATGTGCACAAATAAAATAAATAAAATACAGTCAATAAGACAAAGTTTCGAGAACAAGGAATTTTTTTTTTTTTGCAAAAGGGGGAAGAAAAAGAAACAGAGTTGTTAGCTGAAGTTGTTGAGGAAAATACGAGGAAGCGGAGAGGAGCCCCAAAGGAAATTGAAAATATTCTTTTGGAATTGTGTGGGACTCGAGAGTCAAAGTATAAAAAAAGTGGAGCATGTGAAAAAGAAAGTTTATAATGATGTTGTCCAGTAGGTATTGAAGACTTGAAGAGGAGTGAGTGAGCGAGCGAGGGAGCGAGTGCAAATATTCCTCCAAAACTGCATGCCTTCAACAGATAGGTACTTACTTACATTCAACTTCATTCAACTGGGGGAAAACTGAAAACGGCCATTTGTCATGTCAAATAACTACAGAAACTATACAGAGACGACAATAACTCAACTACAACCAATCAGTACATGATTTTAGTTTTTAGTTTTTAGTATTGATATTTCTCTATTTTTTCTTCTTTTTTTGGAATGGGGAATGAACAAACACGACACGACAAACTAGGGACGTTGGACATGGAGTCTTTAGAAGCCTACACGATGGTTACACTCGATACGATTTTCATACGAGAAACTCATCGACGGAAAGGATGGGCTTCCAGCGCTCTACTCGACATTTTAACAGACTTTCCCAATCAAAATATCGGATTTAGTTATCCACTCTCATTGGCCATGATGAAAGGTGAGTTGTGCTTTCCTTTCAACCGTCAATTAATTGTCTATATCTCACATTGTCTGTCGTCTCATCCTCATCTTCATCCTCGTAGACAGTAGCTTGTTCCCATTTAAAAGGAGTGGACTCGTACCGTTTCCGGTGGCACAGAGATTCCGAGTGATTCGTACGTACGTTACATCGTACATATAATTGCGACATTTTTAGATCATTTTTCTTGAAATTGAGAAGGTTGAGGAGGAGGTGTTTTTTTGTGTTGTGTTGGGTATAGGAAGAACAAGAACACGAGCAAGAACAAGAGAAACGAGTTGATTATACAAATAAAGGGAGGAGGACAAGGGAAAGGTGTATAGACTTCTTGTAGACAAGTCCCAGTTAGAGCTGACAAACATGATGATCCCGTCGTGTCCATTCCATGCCAATGCCAATGCCAGCAGTAGCTCTGCTCTGTAGACAGTGTAGACTCTGTATGCTCCGCATTCTTCTTCCCTTGTGTATAGGTGTAGACTTGTAGACTCCTCATCTTTTTACTCCATGTCACGTCTTTCACCGGTCCTGTCCAACAGTAACAACAACAAAAACAACAGGCAAACGTCGACCATATCTTACAGATACACATAGAAAAGAAGAGAGAAAACAGAGCAAGTAATATAATATAATAAGTTGGGTGTCTCTTCTGTCCTTTTCTTTTCCAAAATTCTCATGTCTGACGATTCTGACGACGAAGATGAGTTTAGGGTTTGGTTTAGACTTGGGATAATCGTCGTCGTCATCGTCGTCGTGACAGAACGTACACGATGAAACATCAAACACCATTTTCCCAAGTCAAGTCTATGAACACTTGCCAATAATAAGTCAGACAACTTGTCTTCCTCTTATGATAGATATATACAGATCAGAGAGGAGCATTGGGATGGGATCGTCCCGATCCAATGGGATGGCTAAACGCCAACGAGTTTCGGGATGGGATGGGATTTATTTTGTGGGATGGGACGGGATGGGATTTCAA
>JAIUND010000963.1:0-46307 GCA_034699125.1 Gisinianus flammeolus | reverse complement strand
AACAGAATCGGTCAACAAACAAACGAGCTACATAATTTCAAATAGTGGGTCGATTCTTTTGGGACACCCTGTACATATAGTTGCCTTTGCGTGCTTCAATTTGACTTTCAGATATGAGATCATCTTATTTTCGTCGTTTTTGCATATCGCTTTCTGATCAAACTACTATACAATCATCTGCACACAGATTTTCTGCCAAGACTAAAGTAAACTAAGGCGCATAATAAGTCGTAATAATTTCTCATCTGTACTTAGTGTGCTTACTCAAGATAGAAAATATAGTAAATACATGAACAAAGAAGGTATACATACATGTCTGTATTTGCAGTAATCAAAAGCCAAGAAAAACTGCATTTTATACGATAAGATCTACAATGTGTGTGTATGGCCGTTAAATGTCAGAAGCTCATACTCGGAAGCGTAGTTCAAAGACAACAATGTTACACTTGCTCTGCAGTCTGCACACCCAAATAATCATAATTAAGCACCTTGGTCAGTGGTCATTCCATGTGGCTGAAACATAAGCACAAATCATGTCTCGAGTATATTAGCACTTGTATACTTTATTAAATAGGCCATAAAATAGCATATAAATTCAAGACAGAAAAATCAACAATGTATTCAAATTCATTTACTTTTACTTGCTCCATATATACTTATAATACATACTTCCTACGCACGCACACACTACTTTAAACTTCAACTTGTGTATAAGTATCTTTTACATTGATGTTTTTTCTTTCATTTCAATTCAAATTAATAATGATTGTCGTGTTATAGCTAGGTCAAGCTAATTATTGGATTTTGTTTTGCTACTATTATTAAGTACACGCGTTATATAGTAGGGAACTCTCTGCTGATTAATTAAAAATTGTCCGAATGCTAAATCCAAATTCCCTTTTAATATTTTAAACAGTAAATAAAACCACAATCAATACTCTCATGTACAATGGATTGTGGTGTAGAAAATATAAAAATCATTATCAGTCTTGTATATTTTATTGAGGAAAAGTGTAAAAGAATGATGATGATGATGTGTCGAGTGGTGGAGGAGAGCTCAATCAAGATGGGTTTCATGCACGAATCAAAATATATACATATGTACACAGTGTGTACTACACACATAAACATGCATGCTTATATGCTATACGATTGTGATTGTACAGAGCACAAGAAGAGTGAAGATGAGATGCGGCCGGCAACTCTTGGTCACGCCAAATTCCTTTTCGTTTCACACCAACAATGACAATAAATACAGAGTAGGCTTCAGAAGAAGTGAGGAGAAGCTGAAAATGATTTGGCTTTGAATTTGCAAAGCCATCTTTATTCTGGTCTGCTCGTGCAAATAATTTCAATATACCTCTACTCTTTCTCTGTAGTGGCATTCACATATTTTCTCATACAAGACTCCTCATAATCAATTATATGAATTATAAACTAGTTGATTGCAAATTGGAAGGGATTGAAAGCACACTGCTCAAGCTCTATTGAGCACTCAAAATAACTAGTTACCTTTGTGCTCATCCCATATGTCTCCTGTGATTACAAATATGATAATAATTACATGCACGTTCCGAAGAGAAAGTCAAAGTCAACCACTAATGTATGTAGTTGGAAAAATAAAAACTTATAATAGATATATCAATAGTACTTGTTATAGCGAGCTGTAATGAAATTTAAATACGCCATACACAAAAAACAAAAACTGCACATAGAATTTGATGAAACCTGCTGCACATTAGTACAAGGACTAATACGTCTTTGATTCCAAAATAATAGGGTGATATTCAATTTCGAAACTTTAATAGGTATAAATTATGAATAAAAATGGTAATTACTGCGAGCCTTACTACGATAAAGTCAGTATATCGGATAAAGATTGTAAGGAATTACAACACAGTAGAAAGAATTTTTTTTTCGAGGAAACAGCAAAGCGACAATGGTTTGATGAAAAGAGGGATTTATTTTTTATTTTATATTCATATTTATTGTATGTATAAGTATATAGGCATTCAATACACTTTGGCTTTGAGAATGCAATGTATTTCTTACTGACAATCAAATTCGAATGGATCAGCTTTAAAATGCATACTTTTGTTTACTTGACAATTTCCCTTTCACTATACTAAACTGTATTTGAATACACTTGACATCGACAAGCGGAAAAAAATACGAGTTCAGCACAAAAAAAATAATTACGATTACAGTCGATTTAATGGACTCTGGTCACAGATTACATATGAAGATTAGGGATGACTGACGGCGATCGACGTGGTGTAAGTAGTTTATAAAAACTGGAAGGTTACACCATGTTAGATCATATCAGATCATCCACGAAAATGCAAAGGAGTATATGTTGTTCGTCATTAACTGGATTGGAGTAGGAGTCCCACTTGCATAGTGTTTAAAAAAAACTGCGAGCAATTAGGACACATCAAAGAAGCTGTCAATTATTGTTGCCACATGGTTCGGTTGATATTTGATATACTTGTCATTATTTTTGGTGAAAGGAACGTTGGAGTATTTATCAAAAAACTCCCGGTATTTTGGTCCAATGTATGACTGACTTGCTCTCCGAAGGTTTGTTCTCAGTTCAGTATCAGGCACAGCGTAGGTTTGTTGCAGTCGAGAAATCTCATCCATCTCACGATTGAACGCCTAGTTCCCCAATCAACAAGAATTTCACATCATTACCATCAAATTCAAACAAAACACATGCACTACTCGTCAATTTCTAATCACAACTGCTAATCGAAATGAAGGGAAAACAATCAGCTGCTGTAGACATTTCTTATATACATATATGCCTCATGTTTGAAATGGTGTCATTCATTGAGGGTTAGTCGAACGAAATCAAAACAGAAACGTCAAAATAATACATAGACTTGAATGCATACATTTAGTAATCTTGAACATCATTATTTCATTTTACTGAGGATTATACTAAGGGGGAAAACACAATGGTCATGGCAAAATGTGTTGAACTCTAAAACTGATGACTGCGGTGCTATCAATACGATATGAAGTTCAATGATAATTCTCAATCCCATACCAAATAACAGGAAAATAAGTTCATAATTTTCAAACAAAATAAACTTGTCCCATGCCATATTTAAACTGCATGGAAACGGATGGAAAGAAAGGAATGGAAAAAGATGAAAGTGATTGCCAAATTCACTACTGGGATGTTATTTTTGTCGTGAACAATAAATACTAATCGGACTAAGATTAAGGTTAACTTCCAACTTCCTCAACAAGTACAAAGAGAAATAGATAAATGGAAACAATGCAGACGGAATAGAGAGTAGTCATGAAAAGCATGAAAAAAAATACTTTCCATGCGAATGCACATATGCAAAAACGAATGAAGTAATACTCTTTGCTTAGTATATATATATTATAATATTCAAAAGATTTATAAGAGAACTTACAGCAAATTTATCCTTGACAATCTGTCGATCTTTGTCACGAAGTTTCCCTGCTTGTAAAACTGCGACCGGGATATCATCTGCACCAAAAAGCTTGTCTTCTGTCTTCTTCCATCTGTATACATTCCATATTTCATCGAATCAATACAACAATGAAAAAAAAGTTATTACTTTACTTGATAAACTCTTGCTATTACCATACACATACTACCATTATTATCTTTTGAAGAGGTGTTCGTGACCTTTTGACCAATACATTCTGTATATATGCAATATGCAGTACGTTTCCCTCGCATGAGAAAAACCACAAATTTGTTTTATGACTTCATTTTCATTGAGCCCACTTGTGATAATATGCTATAATATAGCATATTAATATTATTAATGAAGAAAACAAACCAATTACAAATTACATTTATATATGAGAGCTAATTGTAATTCGGTATGCCCATGAATTTATGTGCATGGAAAGGAAATGCCGTTCACTCAGAAGACAATGCAATGTAAAAAATAATCTATTAATACATTGCGAATGGATGGAGATCCTTATGAATATTCAACAGAAAATTATTTTCAGAGCCAATAACCTATTTAATGGAAAGAAATACTACTTTTGAGCTACCAATAATTATGAATTGACATGCTCCCAGTACAATAACATACACCGAAATGTACAGCCACGTGCAAGAAATTTTAATACAATATGAAACACTATATGTGTATACCTTTATTACCTATATACAGGGAGTAACTTATTACTTTCTATATGCACATGTTATACACACAGAGAAAATCTTCAAATGCCACCAGGAAACAAAACAAAGAAAATGCAAATGATCCGCGAGTATGAGTGAAGTGAGACTGTCAAAAAGAACTGCTAAAATCTCGTTTGAATGATAATTAAAAGGATGCGAGAATCACCACGACGTCTACTTAATACCATTGTGATTGTCATTATCACCATTTTATCACAATTTTAAAAAAAGGAGAAGAAAGATGAACGAACTTGAAAGTACTTTAAGTCTACATAATCAAATCTTATGAATACCATCAATTGCACCTGCCTGCCTACTTTAATGACAATATTCGCTCATGATTTGACGATATTTGTGGTACTTAATAAGTACAAACTTGGTTGGCAAGTTATTATATAAGATGCACAGACTCATTTAGTAAACTAGAATAAAGTACGTACTAAATAAATTAAAAAAGTATATAGTTTGAATGAAACTTACGTCGAAATGAGATAAGCCTTTTTTTGATCTTCCATCATTTCAATATAATTTTGTTGACAGTCGGGCTCTTTTGTCTTCAGTAGATCAAGAAGGATGGAACCCTGAAGACATTTAAGTATGTAGCAAGCATTATTGAGTCGAAAGATGGCTTTGATGGAATGCTCATAGTACAAATCACTGCAGGTGACCAGAGTTAAATTCAACTGCTGCAAAACTCTCTCTGTTAACCCCCCCAAAAAACAACAATAATCATCATCATCATCGTAATAAAATAAGAAATAATATTGCAATTACTCTAAGCAGCCACTATAATGACATGCATATACCTATACCTATATATATGCATACAAAGGCTCATCTTCATTTTAGTCAAATTGTGACATGTAGGGCTATAAATCTTCTTGTCACCATTAATACAAGATGATAAACAATAATAATAATGGCGTAACAGTATAAACAACAAATAGAATTAACAGGCATACGCTACACGCCCAGAGGGTAACTTGTTAAAAAAACAGGAAACTACAAATCCAATTCAATATGAGTTCAACTCACTGATACACCACGTTCGAACAAATTTATGATAAATTATTGTTAGTCAACTCTTAATTTAACTTAATGTTATCATTAAAAGTTCCCTGTTTGTTTGAAGAGATTATAATGCATTCGTCGTACTTCCACGTAAGTACTACACAATAACTTCTTTTTCATTTCGTCACTTCATTCTTTAAAATCAAGATGTATAATAAGGAAGACGGTAAGAAAGAAGACTCTTATTAAAATTGTGACTAATTATTTTAATTGTATGCCATGAAACAAATTTCAAAAAGTGTCCAAAACCATTGCAGAAAAATATGTACTACATAAGCGATCAAATATACGACAATATTTTAGTAAGCAAAGTTTATATGTATACTTACTTATATAGGCGCCAAGAAGTGCACGCTTGACATTCTCATCCAACGGCTTATTCGAACTTGTCGGGATGGGATTGTAATTTTGATCTTGGGCCAAGATACTCGCGACAGTGTCCATATATTCGGCAAGATGCTCAAGAAACATTAGTACGTTACTTGTTAACTCATGCACAGTTCCGTCCTTTGGTAATTGAGATGTTTGTTCGTTTCGGACATTTTCAATAAAATTTTCTAAAGCTCTCATTCCCTATATCCAAACGAAAATCCATCAAAATTTTAATAAAGTGAAAACTTGGGAGTTTTTCCTGTTGGATAATTTTCATAGTTTTATATAAATTGATGGGTAAGTAAATGAAATGTTGGTATTTAAGTGCTCACATTCCCTTGAAACGTCTTTAAAAGTGTCGTCAATTTATTTGCCTTTGTACTTTGAAGAGAACCGATAAATATTTCATCAAAACTTGGCTGCAACGTCTGTAGGCATTTGATGATTGGAAAAATAGTTAGAATTGCTGCATATTCATGACGACCAATGCTCCGCTTGATTCTACTCGAAATATTATCTCCATCCGCAAATAGTAATTCAAAACTGTCACGAGAAATAATCTCAAAAACTTTTTGGCGATGAATCATTGGAATGACACCAAGCATAAGCTGAGATTCAATTTGCATGAGCTTTAACATGGCTGTTGCGAGAATTAGAAAATTTTCACTTTCACGGTCACTCACTGTATCCTCTTTTGTTTCTAAAAAAAAAAGTCATGAAAACAATAAACATGAATTTTCATTCAATTTTTTAAACAAACTTAATAAAGGTAACTCGAATCTACTAACCGGTTTTTCGAGAACCAAGGCCGTAACTCATTGAGCTTTCTACCACTGCTGATGCTTTTTCTGAAGAAACAAAAGCAAATAACACTATTACTATTTCAATAATTATTGTCATACGTATTAGATTCCAATAAACATATACATCCATTCATTCATTGACTGTACTATTACTTAATTTAAAAAATGTTTTATAGTAAAATAATGCTAATATTGGTATAGTGTATTTACGAAACATCTTAGATGCTCTCTTTTCAATCGCATAGCTTAATCTATGTTTCTTTGATGGATCGCCAGTGTGCCGAAATTTGCTTCTCTTAATTTTTATTTCAAACAAAACAAAATTATTATCCCATTAACAACAACAATATAGGATGAAATAGAAGTATTTAAATATGAACACTAACCAGAACGGGTGATGATGGACTTGGAGCATTTGATCCAGTTGACGGAGAGGCCATGGTTAAACTATTAGCCTTCTGATAATCCTTTAGAGCTTGAATAGACCTAAGGAGTACACTCGATCGAATGGAAGCATACACATTCATATAAGCATCGAAATTATGAAACATGAGCCATTCAGCCAGCTTCTTCAAGTCCCCTTGAACATGTTCTGGCATGGACATACTCGAATTGTGTTGCGTTGAATTATCTGACAAAAAGTGTAACACAACATCAAATAATTAAGCGAAATTCTCATATATTACTATTAATGAATATATGCAGGTACATTTAAAAAAACAAGTGTATATACCTTCTTCAATCATTTCCAAAATTGCAACAGCAGGAAGAACTTTTGAATGTCTCGTTAGCATATCCCGAAATTCTTTATTCAAAGCTTCACCGGCGGCTCCTGACAGTGACAACTATAAAAATAGGAAAAAAATACATTTAATTATTATTTACTTTTACTACACATGTGTGATTGCTGTGTACAAATTTGACACTGAAACGATTGGAATAAAGATGTGACGATGATTACCAAATTCTCCAACTCGACAGATTGAGAATTATTCTTTTCAAAATATTTTACAGCTTGCTCTATACTTGAAGTAGAATTTAAATATTCCTCGAGAGAGCCAGAGGATGGACCATTTCGTATTACATTTTCCACTTCTTTGCTGACATTGTAGTAACCCAAAACTTCATCAACTAATTTTAATGTTTTTTCTACATCTGTAAAAGAAACGAATATAAGATTTCATCGCATGAATTGATGTTACTATTTGTTTACAACTTTTTAAATGCCCAATTTTGTGTACATAAGTATTAATGTCCTTTTAACTTACTTTGTTGTTTTAGTCGGAGCGTTTCTGTCTGCTGGTACACGGGTAAAATTGTATCTTGAAGCCGACCGATTCGATCTTCAAATGAATCCAATATCCCGACTAAGTGGGCAGTAAGTTGTTCATTCTTTTGAGACGCCTCTCGTAAGACAGCCAGGCCATTTTCAATCTGACAATCCATTTAATTAAATTTTTAAATGAATACGACTAGTTTTTTAAAAAACAAAAATAATTTAAATTGTCAATTTGCTATAGACATTCTAATAAATGTAGTATGTATCCCCAAAACAAGTCAAAAGTGTCAACACAAACGCAATAAATAAATTTATCAAAATAATAACTTTGATCTTATTTCATATTTAACTTTAGTTAATTAAATACTGTATTTAAAATTAAATTTAATGATTCATTGAAATTAACCTGTTCTAATTTCTCGATCTCCGCCATCGGTATAATTTTGCTTGATGTTGATAAATGTTTTACTTCATATTTGTCGATGTGGATAAGAAAACCCACCGCATACCACTATCTAGAAGTCGAGATATTCGAGTTTAAATGTCGAGCACAATTTAACAGCGACTCGCGCGCGTAAGCTTCGTTTGAATGAAATGGTTTCATTGAATTTCAGAGATTTCCTTGAACTCTGCCTTCATTATACAATTTTGAGTGAGTCCTCTAGCGGCGATTTCATAAACGTTGGTTTCCACTTCGCCCACTCACTCCTCGGAAAATCTCTCTCTTTAATTAAAACTTAATTTAAATTAAATATTTGCAATTTTTTTTACAAATTTCTTACTTTTCCTACAAAATAGCCCATGTTTTTGTGCATATTAATATGCAAAAAAGCGAAAAACGGCGGGTTTTCTTATCCACATCCTCATTTACTTCTGCACTATACAATTTCCTCTTGCAAGTTTTGAACAATTGAACACAGTTTTTGTCCTCTTGAAGATTGTTGTAATTTTAGTTGGATTTCATCACCAAAGTGTTAATATTCAACAATGCAGACTGCAGGTAATTAATTATACTTTATTTTATATTGTCTGGACATATGCACACTAAACATGTCATGGGGGAGGAGAATTGATTTTTGTGCTATATCATCAATCATGATGACCAACCTTTTATTATTCACATTAGTATTATTTGAGTATTATTTATATATTATTATTTATAGTATAATTCACTTTGATTTCCCTATTTAGGTAAAAAAGACAAACCGATGACTATTCACGAGGTCATATTGACCGGTGACCAATCTCGTGCCCTAATCTTAATGCAAGAGAATCCTAATTTTGCTAAGAAAAAAGATGATTCCGGTCGTTTGCCTATTCACTGGGTTAGTCTGTATACTATGCTCAATTTTATAATATTATAGTACTTATGTTACATACTTAAGTTATGTAATATTATGTATGTAAGCGTCATGTCACAAAAAGTCTTTGTTTTACCATGATTTTTCTTTCGATATTAGGCAGCAAGTATGGGACTGACGGAATTGGTGGAATATCTGGTAGAACATGGAACACCTGTAGATGAAACCGATGATGTGAGTCAATTTTTGACATTTCTGCATTATGTCAACATGATACAGTTTTTTAATGAATTATACTATTATATAATTTTGAATTTTGATATTTTGATAGTCAGGTCTGACTTGCCTCATTATTGCTGCCTCTGCTGGACGTATTCAGATTGTGAGATACTTAATTGGGAAAGGAGCGGAGAGTTAGTACACCCAAAAAATGTATTATTTTGTTCAATTACATATAATGTATTTAATTTCTTCATCCCATTTTAACATTATCTGTTGTGTTCTTGTGCAGTTGATGCTACCAACACAAATGGGCATTCCGCCTTAGAGTATGCCGCTTCAAAAAATCACCTCGAGGTACTAATGAAAGACTTGTGTACAGAATTTGAAGATTATAGTAATTTCGTTTTAATTATACATACCTACTTTCTTGGGGTCTTTGATAAGATTTTTTCATTCGCTTAATTTTGTTATTTTCAGATAGTCGAGATTTTGTTAGCCAACCACGCAGAAGTGAATATAGCTGATAATACGAGTGCTACACCTCTTCACAGGTAAGTTGAAATTGTGCATCATTTCTATGTACTGAATTTACTAAATTTAGTATGAAACGAAATGACGAAAAATACATGGTATTTTTTTCGAACATAGAGCCGCCTCGCAAGGTCATACAAAGATGGTCCGATTGCTTCTTCAAAATGCAACAAATATTGACGTGAATGCTAAAGATTCTAGTGGCAACACTCCCCTACATTTAGCCTGCGAAGAAAATCGTATAGACGAGATAAAAATCCTCTTTCACCACGGGGGGAGGTTGGACATAACAAACAAAGCGGATAAAACTCCAATAGACCTCGCACCCGAAAAAACGTCACAGTTGCTCAAGAAAATGGTTGAGAATGCATAATTTATAATTTATAATGAAACTACGATACTACCTACTTAGCCTGCCTAACAGTTAAATTTTATACCTTAAAAAAATTGAAATAATACAAGAAAAGAATGCAATACATAATACTTAATTTTGTTGTTTTGAGGATTTTTAAGTTACAACTTGTAACTTAGTTCATTACTTCAATAAGCACAAATAAATCGGCAGTGCTCTGACAATGGAACTACCCATCCTGCCGCTCTAGTTCCGAGACGAGATCTACATTTTCCGGTCAATTCGGGGTCGTTGAGAGCGAATATGACCATCCCCCGTCCCCGTTTCCAGGATTTTGGCCGTTAAAAGCCCGCGAAGTTTAAAATTGAAAAAGTACGTGTTTTTGAGTGATTTTTACACGTAGTTAAAATGAATTCATTTTAACTCCGTGGATTTTTATCATACACGAATTTTTTCCCGCCAAAACCATGGACACTGGTAAATATCCGATAAAGTATGGATTTTAAAACTTCTTAGAACGACAAAATCCGACCACTGATGACCGAGTTACGACGATTTTGGTTTATCTAGTTTTTTGGGGGAAATTAGTTAGAAATTAGAAAAATTTTGAGACCACAATTTTGGTCTCAAAAAATTTGGAAAATTTTCCTTTCTAACACGTACTTTTTCAATTTTAAACTTCGCGGGCTTTTAACGGCCAAAATCCTGAAAACGGGGACGGGGGATGGTCAGATTCGTTCTCAGCGACCCCGAATTGACCGGAAAATGTATGTCTCGTCTCGGAACTAGAGCGGCAGGATGGGTAGTTCCATTGTGAGTATGTAACCGTGTATTGTGTATACATGATGGAAGCTAGATTTCTATTTGCTGTATGCACGAAGGCTGAATCACATTTATGGTTTTTATCATATATCGGTTTTATTTCTCTCATTTGACGTCTCTTGATTCATATACATAACTTTACAAGCATTATTATTATTTATCATTATATATAATAATATATATAATATATATATATATACTTTTTACTCACATCAGCGCAACAATTTCTTTATAATTCTCAACTACAGATACAACTCGACATTGTATTATTGTATTACATTTCCTAATACAAATTTATTTTCATTTCCCATCAATACATGTAAATAACAATAATAAGTTGCATATCAGATTCATCAGAGTAATGTATAGTATATGTATTTATATATTATGGTTTGATAAAATATATAAAATTTCACCGTCATATCATCACTAACGCTTTATTTGCATAGCCACCATCGTATCGTCGTGTGCATAAAGCATATACAGCATAAAATATATACGTACATAGTTGCATTGTGGAAATCATTGTTAGTACTTTACACACATAATTCTAGGATTTTATATAAAATACCAAAAGAACATTTGTTGTTCCCAGGTATTAACACATACAACTTGTCATTTGACTCTCAAACATTTTTAAGACTTAAAAGATTGTATATAGCTAGTAATATTAGCTCCATTTGGCTAACCAAAGTATTTTGGATGATGATATGACAATTGGCAAGAAAATCCATCAGTTTCCTTTGGATTCAACCTTCCGACATTATTTTATATATATATGTATGGCCCTAATTTGGTACAGGATGTTTTGTGATGATTAATTTCAAAAATTAATTATTCGAGATTCATCATTGTTTCAATACGTACACATAGTAGTTATTTCGTATCTGATTATTGGTAATGGACATATTATTTATTACATGTATATAAGTATTATATATACATTTACAAGTCCTCTCACTTACTTTCATGAAATATATTTGCAGTCACTGCTAATTGCATTTTCTTCATATGGCAAGTTTGTTTGGTGTAGTATACACACTGGATAATAATCACATCGTATCGCCTTACTTTCCAAATTTTACAGAATCGGCTAATGCCATTAAAAACTTTCTCACAGCGTCAAAATCAAAAATCTCCTTTCTTTTGTTCCTTTCTCCCATCCACTATAGGATATTTCAGCTACAATTGGGAATTGACAATGCTCCTTTCTTTTTTTATTAGGTATAGAAAATACTATTTGTTCACATCTGAAATCAGTTTCTGAATTGCACTGTATCATAATTTTACAATACGAATTATGGATAACATTATCGATATTTCACTCGAATGTTTTTTCTTCTTTTGGCTATAGCAAATTTAAAACATGACTAATAAATGTTTACATCATCTATAAAACACAAGCAAATAACCAACTTGCGTCTTCATACATACCGATCTACATTCGCAGTTGTAACTCAATATACCCCAATATTAATATCATACTTAAACTAAATCTACTTATATGTTTCAAGATTTCAGATCGTGTAACCTGAGGACAACAATGTAAGCTTAATATATAATATACGATTAAAATTAAGTACTGTCGACTTATGTTTGATGCACAAAGGGGGGAGATCCGTGTTTATTTGAACTTATATTGGAATAAAATACATTATCTAGTAGGTATACTAAACTGGTTAAATGAATAAATTTTAATCAGTTTTCCGGAATTTCAGTTACATGTTTTGAACATGTGGCATAGTTTTCAGACATAAAAAAAAATAATTGGATAACAAAGTCATATTTGAAGTAAAAATGAATACACATAAATTATGAGAATACCGTATACGCTATTATAGAGTCGCACCTTTTTATAGTGTCTCACCTCTGGAGAGACTAAATTCTGCTCCCATATCAAATACATTAACGTACATACATACAATGCTATACAGTCCCTGCGACTCTATAATATTTTGAAATACACTCCCTGTGACTCTATTATAGCGTATACGGTATTACAAAAACATAACCTATATTGAAGAAAGTAAAGTAAAACGGAAGCAGCAACACATCTGTCGTATAATTCTATAACAATTTTTTTCTTGTACCTTTGAATTTTTTTTGGATTATTATAAATTAGTTGAATCGCGACTGGCCATGTCAATGGCAGCGGTAACATCACTTTTTTTCCTCACGTACAAACGCCCGGATTTCCATGGATTTTGCAATAAGAGCGGTTTAAAATCATTCCGTAAACATCGTTCTCTTGCTCCAATCACCGAGACTAGACAAAAAGCTTGTGTTCGATCATAGAAAGGATTATCAAGACCTTTAGCTCGGACTTCTGAATTCAATTGTTTCACCAGAAGATCCACAACTTGACGGGCCCTATAGTAAAAGAAACATTAACAATAACGAAAAATCCTTGTCAAATAAGCATTTCATAATTAAATTAACTGAACAAACATTCTAACAACTGTATAGCCATGTTTATATACTTACGTGGTTTGACTTGTAATTTGTAGTCTCACACTTGTCCCCTCACTTAGACCTACAAAATATAAAAGAGAATATATAGAGTATGGGGATGAGGGAGAGCCTCCAGGAGTGACAAAATGTATCCCAAACAAGAGATTGAAAAACGGGCTCACCACAATCATATGCAGCAAAAACTTGAATTATAACCGTTGAAGGGATTTGCTGCAACTGGGAATGATGAATGGCGGAGGATGTTGTTGGTAAGTCTCCGATTGCAGAGTCAATCATACTCAAACTACTCGCACTTGAATTACTTGAAGCAGAAGTGGAAGAATCAAACATTTTCACGGACACTGAAGGAATATTTGCTAATGGATGATGAATTTGATGAGTCATGGTCAGTGGCATTGGAGGATCAACAGCAGGAAATACACGAACATCCAAATTTGATATGGGTAAAGATTCAATGCTACTGGGTCCAGCTATATTATAGCTGGGTCCAGGAAGGGTTCGTCGCGGGGGAACTGGTGGTGGTGGTCGAGGATCTTTGACATGACCTGGCTGCTCCGTATGAGTTCTCACTGTATAATGATGAGTTACAGCTGGAGGGCTTGGTGTAGAACTAGTCACAAATGTGGACACACTAGACATTGTCTCTACTGGACTCGTCTTATTATTATTGGATATTGTGAATTGGGGTATTGTGTTGGGAATAATTGTTCTGGTTGGAGTTTCTGTCTCTAGCCCACTAATAACTAAATTGGGAACAACAATTTGGTTGGAACTATTTTGACGATATAGATTATGAAGACTTGTACTCGAAATTTGATCTGGTGCTTGAATTTCTACGGAATGAGAGATTGTAGAATCACTTTGCGAATGAGTGGAATATATTTTTGCACTAAATTGAAGTTTTTGTGGATCATTCATTCCACTTCCCGGTGTATTGGAAGTTGGTACGCTTACTTTACGTATTCCAGTACCAGGTCCCGGAAGATTAAATAAATGATGAGGTGAGTGAGAATGAATGGAATGAGAATGTCGAGTCCCTGTAGGAGGTACAGTTTGTCCTGCCCCACCACCGAAATTTGAAAGTTGATTCTCACTCCTTGAGAATTTCAGTCCTGAGCCAAATGGAAGCTCCTGCTCACTTTTACTGTGTAAACCTAATTGTATTTCTTCGCTTTTACGTAGACACGCGTCTACGGAAATGATGGATTCCGATGATGTTGTCTTGAGGTCAAACTGGGCTAGGGCTCGGATTGAAGCAGATGTCGAAGATTTATCCCTTGATGTAGTGACAACGTCAATTACCCATCGTGAACCTTTCCACGTCGTATCGATTTTCGATTGTAAATCCTGTAATTGTGTCATTCGCTGCTTTGCCAGTGCCATTTCCGATGATGAAAATGCCTGAGAAAATTACAATCCAAAACATGCCAGGCATAAAGTTTCGCATTAAGAGTACTGCCAAGATTAAACGCACAGTTACAACTAACAAATATAAGATTACTTTATACAAAACTTAAGGTAAGGTAAGTTTTTCTTTCTCGAAGAAATAATATAAATATCACAAAAGATTTGCTTTCAGATTCAGAATATTCGGTTGTTTTGTCATATCGAACAAATTTATATACGTATAGGCACGCCTACTATATACTGTATTCATCAAACTTTCAATTAGGAATGTATTATGTAGGTGCATGCAAATTTTCATAGTTTTAGCTTGAATTTTACGACAACCAAAGTTGTCTTAGACAACACTATAAAACCGTCATATGCTGAATTCTGACTGAAGTGACGTCAGTGAAAGTAAAGCTTTCAACTTTTCCATTGCCTTTCACATAGGAAAAACTATCTTCAACATACGTAAGTAGGTACATGTATATGTATAGAAATGTACCT
The DNA here is from genome assembly GCA_034699125.1 of Gisinianus flammeolus. Classification (NCBI taxonomy): domain Eukaryota; kingdom Metazoa; phylum Arthropoda; class Collembola; order Symphypleona; family Katiannidae; genus Gisinianus; species Gisinianus flammeolus. The sequence continues at coordinate 31,006 of JAIUND010000963.1, read as the reverse complement.
ACGCATAACTACGTACATTGTTCACGAACTTGGATTCAAACATCTGCCGTTTGTCTCATTCTGATTGCATGTGTGAACACAAAGATCTTTCCTAAGTCTGATTCTGAATAAACTTTCAATCGAAATTCATCGGCGGGGAGGATAAATATCTCTTTACAAGAAAACTTTTCAATATATTCTTCGTCTTCTTCTTCTTAAGTCATCACAAAAGTTTGGATTTATTTCCCTTCAAACAGTCTAGAAAACTTTAACTAGAATGTTTATTTCAGACTATTTTCTATTATAAAATCTTCCTACCTGATATCCAATTTCTGTAAGAAAGTCAAACGGCATTTACACTTTTCTCTCAGGTCAAAAATAATTTACAAATTAAAAAACCGTTTTCAAAATCTTCCTAATCTAATTGGCCATGCATGTTCGCCGATTCCTGCTAACAGTTTTTCATAACTTTTATCCTTTTTTAAAACTACAAAATATATGCTGGTGAAGTTTTTGTGTTACATTTTTTAAGTGAAACGCAGCAGAAAGTAAACATTAGTAACAAAAAAAATAAAAAATTAAACATTCCAGTATAGATAAATGTAACTGGGTGCGAATACAATTATTTACTCAAAATATTAAATTTATCCTTTCCTGGTAATTCTATTCAGACGGATTTGAATCAATTCGTGTCATAGTCTACCTCACGATCAGTCCTCAAGTACTGAATTCTGAGAAGGGTAACTGCACATTAAACAATCAAATATTCTGACAAATAATTGAATAAAATATTTGAAACTGAAAATTGTGCAGGTTCTATTATTTAACCAAAGTATGGAATAAATCTAAAACTTGAAGCATCTCTATATGCATGGAGAAAGTCAACGATTCTCAAACCACCTCCGTTCAGTTATACTCTGGGATTACGGAATAACTTTCTCTATACATATACTCTCGCTCTCTCTGTCACGCTCTTCACGATTTACGATAGGTATGCACACGAATAATAACTCCCCATTGTTTCCATTGTGCAATACTATTCAACCCAAGTCTCTCCTTCCATCTCTCTAACTTTTACTTCTTTCCCTTTGGCTTGAAACTGGAGAGACTATTGTCATCCATCAGAGCTATCCTGCCTCTTTCCCATAGTCTTTCTATACATGGTAGAAATATACACGTTCATTGTTGCTTTTGGACCATTTCCCTCTTTCTATGCCAATAATACAAAAAGTCGAAAGAAAAACTTGAAAAAAAGTAAAACTTAAGTTGTTATTTTTTACGACTGTTCAGTTGTTCGTTTCTTTTTTTGATGTCTATCTGTATTTCTCTTCAATCTTACCTTACACTTTACACAGGTACGTAGTATAGTGATTAATGGTAATATTTCTAGTTGATATTTAATGCCGTTTGAATAGCTTTGAATTTTTTATATAATAACGATCAGGATTGAAAACAAGCGTGACGCCCCCACCCGTGACTCGTACGCCTTTTGATCTATGTAGATTTTCTATGTAAAGGCTTCAGGAAATAACTTATTTGAAACATGCCAGGAGTTCTAAATTCTAAACACGTAGAGTATCTTCCCTGATCATACAATAGTAATATGATATTACGTGCACTAAATCCTATATATGTTTTTATGACATCTTCTCCAAATCACAACCTGCAGAACTGTACAATACATATATATTTTTTGTTGTTGAAGAAATCCAGTACATTTGTGATCTGTCAATAATCAATTTGGTAAAGTCAATGACGAAACCGAATAGATTCTGAAAGCAGTTTTTTTTATACAATACCTATAATCTCAAGTTTCTAGCGAAATTATCAAGTCTTGTAATTGTAACGTTTGACCGTCGTCAAGAAAATCAAACGTCATGTCTATGACTATAGACTTGTACATTTATTTTACAAAAGATTTCTTAGAGAGCGTGACACTTTGATATAACAGTGGTTTTATTTAAATTTAATGTACCTCTCGTTGATTATGTTGAGCCAGGATAGTATCCATCTCCAAAATGGCTGACAGTCTTGCGTATCGGGTAATGAATTCTTTCTGGTAGGTGCTCAAATGAATCATCTCAAAGACCTACAATGAAAAATAAACACATATTATTAAAATTTTTTGTCATTAAAAAAACCCCGATCAAGTTCACAAAAAAAAACAAGCGCATTCAAATTTTTACTAAACTTGCTCGGCAAACAAAAGAAATTCTGTATTCCGTATTAGCAAACTTAAATATTAAAGCAAAGCAGAGAAAACCCCCTTAATTAAAACTGAGATCCATTTAAGTATGCGACAGATTAAGGTTACAGTTATTTCCATCATTCACAAACTAATTTAATAAATTATCCGTATTCTGACCCGTTTCTTAAAATGGGCCGCTGTATTACAGTTTCCACATTCATTTGTATTCTCAGTTGAGAAACTCCAATTCTAACATGTCAAGATTATTATGCGCCACATACAAAAATATCATTTACATACTACATCCGTAACACTATTTTGAAATTACAAAAATAAATTCTACTCGTAATAAAAGGAAGATTTGGTTTTAATATTTACATGCGGAAGGATGATTTATCAAATCACCTACGCAATCAACTAATGCATAATACAATATACTATGATATGATGATAGAATATGAAATATAACAGTATATAAAAGTACTAGACAATTATGAGTCTTCCCGTTTCAAATTAACGTCGCGGTAGACTGGAATATGTAGTCTGTTTCAGAATGCAGCGAGTCGCTTGGAATTTCGGAATATTACAAAGTAATTATAAGAAAGTGAAATGTTTTATTCTGACTGCTTTCCAGCTTTTGGATTACCTTCTCTCCCTCTCTCTCACTTTATCCATGTGCATGATTCAGTCTGTCTGTCTCTTACTGGAGAGTGTCCTTCCATACATTACCAGTAGGTACTTTTGAAATGGTCCTTTCTCTTCAAACTACTTGCAAAATATTTTATAGACTATATGTATACAGTACGGAGGAGGAAAAATAGGAAGCAGGCATGAAGTTACCTTTGCATAAATTTACATACCGCTGTTTTCACCATTAGTCGCTCAGCTATAGCTAAAGTTTTTAATTGAGCAACTTTCTCGTCTCTCTCTCTCTCCTGCTAGTTTAGAGTCTCGCCAAAACGTATAAATATGCAGAAGAAATTGGAATCTTTTATACAGCACATCAACCATAAAAGTTTAGAAACCTAGAAGTCTGATCCATCCTTTGTGTACACACATGTGTGTGTGAGCACAACTCTACAAAAATAAAATTGCTACAGTTTTATGCGTACGAGTAGGCGTGTGTGTGTATAACATTCAGTACATGATTATAAAATGTCCAGATATATGTACCTATCGGTTGAACGCCGAAAATTGAGGAATCCAAGGTAGCGTTAATTGTGGTACAGCTAAGCCTCACACTAAAGCTTTTTAATAGTTAATGAGCAAAAACTTGAGAGCGTCCAACAACACTCGAAGTGCATACCCAAATTTGAAACAATGAATTCAGCCACAGGACTCTAAAGTGCGAGAGAAAGCGTCGCTTTTCTCAATTGAAATAACTTGTGAATTATTTAGCTCGTACGCAGAAAATTACTTACATGTTCATTAGATCACTTTACTTAAGTCGCAAGCCTTGACTGACACTGTCAGATATTATCCCCATTTAGCTAAATATAGCACAATTTACATTATCTAGGCCATTAACGAAATTACTGAAAATCCCCCAACGGTACTCTGAGGAGGGAAAAATGGTTGACTACACAGCCAAAAGGTAAAAAAAAATGAATGCTCAGAGATGAAATAGTTCTATACATTCTAAACAATAACAATGCTAAAATAAGATTCATAAGAACTTTTGCCAGAGCATGCGCTTTGAATTTGCAAAAAAAGGAGAAGATTCTGTCCAAGAAATGCATAAAAGAAAATGGTAGTAACCTGGACAGGTAGAGGAATGAGATCATTTCTTTGTAATAGTTTGTCGGATTGTCCAGCAACGAGGCAAACATTCTCCAGGGAGGGGAAGACCACCAGCAGCGAAACAGAATTACTCACCTCTATCACCTCGGCATTGTACATTCTTCAATTGTGGAACAGAGCAAGAGCACAAAAACGTTTGTTAGACAAAATCAATATGTAAGTACATTTTTGAAAGTTGAAAATAGTATGAACAGTATCAGTAAAATAATGAGCATACCGATGATTTAATCCAGAATTATCATAGTCAATTTCTAGAAAGGAGAAAAGTCTCTTTAAGGCAGTCATCTTTTGGCCCAAGAGGAATTAGATGAGTCAAGAAAAGAAAAAGAAAAAAATCAGTTAATTTTATTTGTATGCACATACTTCTTTGCCAAATCTTTACAAGCAAGTTGATTTTAACTTGATTCCATAGATTGCAATAACATACCAGCTGATTTCTAAACAATTCTTGAGCTTCGGAAAATTCTGCGGAAGCTGATTGAGGAGGATTCTGACTTTGACCAGGATTACTCTTATTACTAATAGTTTCGTCAGTATTATTCGACTCATCAGAATTTTTATCATCGATGGCAGCACTGCTACTACTTCGCGTTCCTCCGTTGCTATTATTATTAGTTTCGTAATTATTCAGAGAATCTAAAGATTTGGATTTGGCGAGTTTTTGAATAAGTGTCCATTCCTCACTGTAACACAAAAATAATTTACATTTTAATTCAATTATTCATAGGTTCATTAGTAACATTATTACTACCAAAGTTTTTCTAGAAGTAAAATAATAAAATTACTCAGAGGGAAAAAGATTTTTTGGTTTGATTGAGATTTATTTGTTACTCTTCATTGAAAAAAAGGTAATCGCTTGGATTTGCTAGTTATCATATGACTCGAGGTTGGGTAAATTAGACAGCGAAGGGCGTTTTTACAATACATACACACATAGATTAAAAATCCAGTCTATTTGTGACTTGTAAATGGAACTGAAAATCAAGACTCATTAATTTGTTTATGAGCATTTGGATGCGGCTGCAGGCTACCAATTAACCACAAAAACTTTCTTTGTAGCTTCCAACTAATAGACTGGAAACTTTAGGGAAAATTCCCATTGAAAAAGTTTTACAAATACACTTATTAACGTATTTATTTAACATTTACGACTTATCCGGAGCTGAATAATAATACTGCCCCAGAAAATACGGAACGTTTGAAAATTTCAGTTCCCATCTGAATCTGGAAATTAGGAATCTCTTACAAAATCTTTTCAATAGTCGAATTTTTGTTTCTATACAACATTCCCAAAACTATATGAAATCTCCGGCAAAACTTTACCCAAAGTAACTGATTTCAAGGTTCATGAGAACTTTTTGAGCACAAAGATACTGCAAGTATGTAACAGTGCGAATGCGAGATGACATGTTTTATTAATAAATTAGGATAAACATTTTTTTTTGGTAGTGTTACACCTTACCTTGAAACGTGAGGATTCTCTCGGATTTTGGCATGTGGTAACATATTGGGCGTTTTCTCCGATACAACTATCTTGAGCACGTCTACGGAGCTGGCTAATTTGAGGTAACCCAAGTACAGTCCTCTCCCTACTGGAATATTACTCACTTGGTGGTATAATATTTGCTCCTGTGAAAATAAAATAATTATCTTTCATACTGCATAATATAGGTAAGGGTCACTAGTATATTAAGTAAATAGGTACATTAAAATTTCAGAGCTACAGAACTACTGAAAGTAAATATTCGCATTGAATTTGAATATCCTAGAAATACATATGTGGCCTAATACGCACAAAATGAATATAATAAGTGTACTAGGAACTGAACGGAAAAGCATCACAAATATTTAGTATTGATCCATAAATGTCATGTACTCGACGGGTCATGGGTAACCAACAAATATCGGCAGCTACGTATACACATGCAGTTAATTGTATAACATTGGCAATAGATTTTCCAGAAATTTCCCATATAATCCAACTCTCATCGACTTCTCTCTTTCTCGTTCTCTCGCTGGAAAAAACCAAGCCAAAAAACGATGAAATATACGAAATCCCAATTCAAAGTAGCTGAAGCCCTATTTATCAATTCTCTCGTCCCACAAACAACTACTTTTTGGTATGGAGCCACAAACAATATTTTTTCTAAACCAATAAATTATTCAATATACTTTCCCACCAGCCTGCTTATCCTCCGTTGAACAAGTATAATACATTTACAGACATTTCCAGAATGAGATGCTCGCAAGAATAAATTGAATTGAATTGACATACATTGTTTGATACCATACCGCATACAGAAAGCGAAAACACACATACAAAAAACAAACGATGATTTATAAGGAAGGGAAAGGATTTACAAGGGATGGAATCCTATAGGAATGGAAATGTTTCATAAATAGGGGCGCACACAATTCCCATATTTGTTTTTTCAAAATTTGCTTTTTCTGAAATTGAAAATAGCGGTTATTCGCTTTTTTGTGCTTGAAAAATCGCTTTTTTCGCTTTTTATAAAACGCTATTTAGTAGTGAAAATCCAAAATTTTGCTTGTACGCACAAACAAACTCCAAGACGTTCTTTAAAACCTCAGCACTTGCCACAAAACTATGTTTAAAACTCGGGTTTAAACAAAAATACCGAAACGAATTCCTTCTCATTCTCACCAAAGAACTACAAACTCTTTTTTTAAGTTTTTCCTAGAAACGAGTAAGCTTTTTGGGTTACATAAGTATGTACTGTCCAGTTTCCGAAAAGACACTTCGCAGACTCATGGCATGACCCAAAGGCATTTCAAAACCCTCCCGCGTGTTGTTTATTTTAAAAATTGCTGAAAATCGATAACAATTGTTAGAAATCGCTAAAAATCGCTTCAGTTTTTCAAAAATTCGCTCAGAATGCGCTAAATTCGCATTTGTTTAGAAAATTCGCGTTAATCGCATTTTATTTTCGCGAATATGAAATCACAACATCAACATAAACAGTGTTTATTAAACACACATGACCTGTACATCCATAGTCTAACACTCCGATTTAATAATTATTTTCACTTTATTCGCATTTGGGTGCCCCTATTCATAAACTAATATCTTCAAGTTTCTTCGTACTGTAAGAAATTAAATGACTACATGGCTTGTCTTTCAAATTCCTTACATGTGGTTTGAAGAAAATACATTTTGCGAATTAAATCAAACTTTACATAACAAATCAGTACATATTTACAATTCGTATAAATTGTTGATACATTTACAAAAATAAATTGCTTATTGGCATTTGACTTTCCCTTTTCAATTTGATATATATATGTGTTATGCATGACTGGAAAATGGCTTTAGAAATATCAATGGAAACGTAGGAAATCCTCCAGAATAAAACAAAAATATGTAAATTCAGAAAAACAAGTAGGTACACTGTACAGAATTTAAATGTTAAGGACTTCACTCAGTTACGACTTGAAATTCCACATGTTTCTTAAAATGTTAAAATATGTATGACTCGGGAAAGGGAAGAGGCTAAAAAAATTTACTTTGCATTCAAATTCCCAGACAGTTTCCATCGTGTCACTTTCTTCCATTCATAAATCAAAGGTATCATACGAGATAAGTCGACAAACTGGAGTGCTCTTGTACATTCCAATTCTGACTGTGTACAAATTTGGGCTACTAAAAGCATCAACATGTCGACATTGTCGACCTGAGAGCTTCAAGACTCATGCTCCAAAAACGTATATAGCTAATGATCATGCTCTCTCTTAAAAATACTCTGCTCACCCACGAACTTTCTCTGCACATTACGAATAAACAGGAAAAAACACATAGGTACGCACACATGTAACGTGTAACACGTACCAAAAATCAAATGGAATTACAATCAAATGAAAGCAATGTGCTTCCTTCATGTTACCCAGAATATTTATTTCTTTGGACAATATTTGTTTCGGGCCATTGAATTCAAACAAGGTTTTACTGGAAGCTCGTGTTTAAAAAAACAGAAAATGAAAGTTATGGGCAATGGTGTGATCCTTTTTCTCTTGTTGCCGAGTTTCCCCATGAATTTATTAATCCGTAAAGAATACACACACATAGATGGAATTGGAAAGAAGGAATCTCTAGAGAGTCCAAAGACAGTAGAGAAAAGTCGGTAGAGTTGCTCACTGCCCTTTCCTCTCTCTCTCTTTCTCTCATTCTCTTGCCATCTTGCCATGAGTTCTTTAAGTGAAGTGAACTACAATTGCTTCCCATTTTATATATCTTGGTTCTAATTCACGTGGAAATGCCACAATTTAAGTTATGGTTACAAATTTAAGAAGCACTTTCTCTTTCATTTCTATACGAAATGAGTAATCCATATATTTAAGAAAATGATTTTTCGATTTCTTAAAAATCGATTGACTTTAACTAATTTAAATATATTTTAATCATCCTTATTCTGAATGTCTGATGATGTGGACTATTTGATCCACGAAAGGTTCCTTTTTAAAATTAAAATCAAAATATCCTCTTAGCCGAGTCAAAAATGGTTACAAAAGAAAATGATTATTTTGTAGTGTCTATATGTCATTTTAAATGTTTAATTTGAAAAAGTACAAGCCGTCGTCTATATTAAAATTTCATTACAGACTAAACTTGATAATCCGGCTTATGGTCCTTAATTTTTTAATATAAATACGAATAAACAGTACAAACGCACACGATGTCTGGAGAGTACAGATAATTCTATCAAGTCCTACATCATACGCGATATTCTACATATAATATTTGGATATAGTGGGAATTTCCCATAAATCCTGAAAATGGGATGGGATGACTTTTGGTAAAGTCATCTTTTCTTCTATCACTCACATTCTATTTCATTTTGTGACTGTGATCACAAAGCGTTGGGAGAGTTGAATAGTGAGTGAGGAAATAATAAGCTTTACCCCTGACAATGCAATATGACTATCAAACATTATATGATTAGTAAAAGTTGTCTGACATCCTTTGACCTAAAGCTCATCATGAGTATTCCTATTCACATTCACTTTCTCGCTTTGGTGAAACTTAAAAGAAAGTCCGCGTCTACTGCATGAGCTATGTGTGTAACTTTATTAAGTAGGCACTCTGACTCTGAACGAGGGAGCGAGCGAGAAGAGAGCGAGCGAGCGGGCGGGCGGGCGAGTGTGTGAGTGAGTGAGCCAACCAGCGAGAGAGAAGAACGTCAGTCAGCCCCAAAAACTAACTAACACTTAAACCTTTTGCTTTCCCCTTTTCTTTGTTCGCTACCTCGCAGTTTGCCGTTAGTTCATTGCTCTCCAAAGGGAAATACTCACTTTCTCACTGACTTTCCACTTTCTCCATTGTAACTACTTTCACTACTACCTACACCGCCTTCACATCTACATGTATGAACATGAACCTGCCTCCACAAGCAAGGGAAAAGAGAATGGATAAAATCCGGACAATGACACGAGGCCCAAAAAACTAGAGTTTTCCCGCACCCTCACCATATATATTGGCTTAAATGTGAACACGAAGAGGAGTAAGTCTGCCGTTGTAAGTATGTTAAACCCACGCCGTCGTCCGTGTTTGTAGTAGTTTAGACTGATGAGATGAGAGAAAGCATGAGCGGCGAGAGAAAGGCCTGAATTCTCTGGAACAATGTAAAAGAAAACGGTAGACAAGGGAAGACGAGTTCAAACAATAAATCACCATTATGAAGTTTCAGATTTTAAAGCACCATTCGCAGGGTTCTCCGAGGCCAATTCGTCGACTTTCTACACGCATTCCCTATATTTGTCTTGTCCCTACTCACCACTGGATCGCTAGACTTTTACTAAAAGAAACGGAAAAAAAAAATCTCCACCAGTTTTACAAAGACACACAGGGAAAGTACAACAAACGACCCAAGGAGAAAGTAAAATACATGAGCCACAACACATAATCATTTATCCGTTTCCCTTCTCCCACTCTTTCTCTCTCTCTCTCTCATGTAGGTTTTTTTCTACCCTAAAATGAAATCCAAACTAAATTCTATGAGTGCTGACTTCATCTAACCTAAATAAACCTCACTTGGCCCACAAAATGGGACGAGCGAGAGGACAATCGAGTTTTATACAAAAAGACCCTTTTCCATGCACAAATATATTCACTAAATACAAACATGTACATGCATGGAATATCCTCTAAACTTACTTGAATTGAATTAATGAGAACATCGGAAATATCATCAGTGGTCTTCCTACTACTCATTTTGGTTAATGGAACCCATCGGACATTCAACGTGGAGATCATTTTAGTGGAGCGCATATAATTGATTGTCGTGATGATCACTACAGAGTTTCCTTTGTCTCGAATCGTCTTGTAGTACAGTCGACCCAGATCCGTGACTCCCAAAGCATTCTGAAAAGAAGAATCAAATTGAAAGGAAAAATAAAATAATTTCATTTACTCCAATCCCATTAAAAATCTACTACGTGAATGATATCCTTCGTAAGAGCATGTATACAGTAGGCAATAAGGGGAAAGTAAAGGTTTTTTGTTTTCTCCTCATGCGTCTTCCCCGTCCTTTCAAATTTCAAAATGGGCAAATGGAAAACCTAAATATTTTCCAAGAAAAAAAGACTTTGTTTGTAACCTCCCAATTCCACTAAATATTAAAAAAACACTCTAGTTACGTAGAAGTAAAACTACAAGTACAAGCAAAAGGGGGAAAAGATAGAAGAAGGAGGTTGGGAGAAGAGAAGAAGGATGTGAGAGTGATGTATGAAGATGTACAGTTTTTTTTATATATTTTTTTTCTCTTGCTTTTTCTGGATTCCAGAGTAAAACAAGACGTGAGTTTTCTCGTTCTTGTGTTTTTCTATCTCCTTCTCCCAGGGAAAAGAACCAATCGGGATAGCACAAGGCCTAATATACAGTCAGAGACAAAGTAGAAATTGTAGGGAAAGTGAATGATTTCAGAGGAAAGTAGGAATACTCTATTCATACATGTATACAGAATACAGAACCTAAAACGATCTAGAGAGAGAGAGAGAGAGAGAGAGAGAGAGAGAGAGAGAGAGAGAGAGAGAGAGAGAGAGAAAGGGGAAAAAAGGAAAGAATCTAGAAAGACACAAGAAACTCATAGTGTCAAGAGTGACGAGGCTCGGCTAGGCGGGTTCCTTCTTGGTTCATGGCATCTATCCAAATTAGTCAGTGCCAGATTTAAGGGAAATAACTGTACGAGGGGAAAAAATGGTGTAAAGGAAAATCCTTTCCATCCCTACTATGTGGTATGTATGTCAAATATATTTATTGCTCCTATACTAACACACAACTATTAGCAAATGGTTCTAGTACTTTGCACTTGCTCAGCCTTTTGGTTCCGCTCCTGACTCTAGTTTGACGATAGTTATGGTCCATGTGTGCACATACTGCACATACACATGTATATACGGTACATACAGAATTTTGTTATTTGTCCACATTATATCTGCACAGATAGTCTGTTATTCTTCTTCTCTTTCCCGTCCCTTTCCATTTCTTCCTCCACACCGTCACAATGTCTTATCCAAAAACGCTTAGCTAAAACGTACACAGTATGCACTTTGCACTTGAGAGCAATCAGAAATTTTCTAGTTGGGGATTAAAGTGACTATGACAGTGGTAAATTCCTTCCCCCGCCTTCCTCATCTCCCTCCTCTATTTTCGTTTCTATTTCCATTTACCTTTCTCTTCTTCCTCACACTGTCAACAAAAGGGAGACTTTCCGTACTAACGAGCTTTTGTCACGGCTAACATTACTTACAATTTCTCCACTCTTCCTCTCTCTCGCTCTGCCTACTCAACATCAATTACACTGAAAAAAAAACTAATTTACTACTTCCCCCTCTTAATATCATCATTCGGAATTATATTTTTTTTATTACGGCACTTGGGATTTTAATTGAAAATGGCTTGCGGACTGGGCTGAATAAGACAATACATAAGAAAACTTCGACAGTCCCACGCATCTAAATTTAATCCATGGACATGCTATAAACATAAACATGGATTTTATATTATATTTGATTTAACCACTTGATTGTACCTGCATGGAAGCGGAAGCTTGAAGTAATTTAAGTCGGAAATGAAATGTGGATGCACTTCCCGACTTCTCCATGTCTGCCTTGAAAGATTTGACATCTTCCCATGTGGAAGCCACCTGAAATTTGCAAGTAAACAAACAACAAATCATGAAAATACTTATTACTTTTTTTTCTTATGAAAAACTAGTGAGACGCGACATTGCAAATTCGAAAACCGAATTCCAAACTAAAACTGGATATGTACATAATTATATTTGGGTAGGATTAAGAAGCTGATGGCTCATCATATTTTGTAGAAAAATCCCTGGTACGTCAAACGTCGAACGAAAAAAAAAATGACATGGGAAATATCAAATACTCAATTTCAAGTCGAAATAATATTATATAAAAAATATATATATAAAATAAAAAAACAAAATACAATTTCAGTTTCAGGAATTTACTCAAGGTTATTTTTCCCCAATTCTTTTTTTCAATAGTTCATCTTTTAAGTCTTTTTCCTCATGCGAAGATATTTGTTCAGTGGCAAATAGGAAATTATTGTCATTTTACTCGAAGCCTTTACAGAATGATTTAGATCGATCAAGTTGCATTTTGCAAACGTGAGCAAAACTTCAAGTTGACTGCCCTTTAGAAAAGACCAAGAGATTGTACAAATAAACTCAAACGAGCACGCTCTTCCCTTCCCGTCCATTTTCTTCCACTTGTCATCTCTCAATAATCACAGTTCCTTCCTTTCTGAGCGGTTCATTTTCATTCCAAATTCTTTAAAGCTACCGCAAAAAACCCTTTTGATATTTATAACCTAAATGTGCATATGAATCATCAAATCATATTTTGCCATTCTCAATATTTCACCGTTCGTTTAAATGTTTTTTGTAAAATAATATAAAGATGCTTTTACTTTCCCTTTCCTTGATTTCCATCCAAATCCCGATCCCTCTGTCTTTTTTTTTTTGGTTTACATTTCCTTGTACTTCTTCTTTTGATGCCAAAAGAAAACTTTGAAAGTCAAAGTCAAATTGAAAGGCAGCCGACAATCTAGTTCAAATCTCTATGTGAATCCAAGTCTCCGTACATAGCACATACATAGATGAACCATGCCATAGCACAGGGGAAAAAAAATCTACCAATCAATTGTAAATCATAAGTGAAATGTGACAATTGGGAAACTTTCCCCAGGAAAGTTGAATCTCTCTAGAGACTTCCATCTCATTCCTTTCTTCTCAGTTATGCAAAGCAAAAAAGACAGTCAACTCTCATCGTCACAGACTGACACACATACGCCCTGTGTGTGTGTGTGTCAAGGAGAGAGAAAGAGAAACTCAAACTCCATCATCCCATATAGAGGCCGAAAAGGAACCAAAAACCAACTTGAGGCTTTCTCTACTCGTATCTTCCTTTCTATTCTGTCTCATCGCATCTTACATCCTATACCGACTCCAAATAAATCTGTACTTGCAGTCCCCAAAGACAATGACGTCCTTTCCTTCACTCCACCTCCTCGCCAAACCCCCCGACTTTCACTTGAAAAACTATAACACAGTCAACCCCCCACACACTCTCTCTCTCTATATTTGTCTTCTTCCCCCAAACAATAAATACTACGAAACAACTCGGTAACCGTAAACACAAAACGCATCAATAAAAATAAATAAATCCCCTTTGTACACTCTGGAACAAAACTGAAAAATATATTCTTAGCCAAATTCCTGAGCTCTCAGTTGAATTGGAGGGTGGAGAAAGGTTCAGATGCAGGTGAAAGAAGTCAGATTATTGAGTCATGAGTCGTAGTACGCAACGCAGCGCAACGCACGTTGTAACATTTCAAACTTGCTCGGAATTAATTAATTCCACACAATTTATTTGAAATGATTTCGGATGGAGAAAGTGTGTGAGGAGATGAGCTCATGCATAGTGTGCATAGTACTACATAGTAGTACATAGAAATGGTTAGTTATCACCTTCATTCCGGATTTTCAGAAATCCATTCCAGGATTTTGATAGAAATGTCATCATATCCATGCTTGGAAACTAGATCAATGTGATTTTGGCTTTGACTGAACTCAATGAACGAGAACATGCTCGAAATGAGTGCAGATAGGGGGTAATAAAGAGCTCAACTTGAGCCAGGAGTTACTATAAAGTCAAAATGGAAATTTACCCATACAAAGAGGGAGGAAGAGAAAAAGATATTGAGATGGTCCATGAAACTTTTCATCCACACAGATACTTGCAAAGATACTTGACTTGAACTTCTATACTTCGACAATCGACACTGAACAGGAAGGGAAGGAAGTGGTCTCCCGATAAATATAAGTTTCAATTTATTCTTCCCTCCTTGTCATAATCATCATCATATTCATGATCATGAAGTTCCCTTCATGTTGACTCTTTGGCTCAACTCACAAGTCAAACTCTTGAAACTTGACGATCAACAACTTGAGAGACTCGAGAGTCAAAATTCAAATTCAAGATGATGACAGCGACTCGATTGGAGAATATGCAGAAAGCATACACAAATGCGGACTTAATTCACAACGCACGATAAATATATACATATAGCTATACTATATGTAGATACAGAGATTGTGTGGGCAAGGAATTGATTTGATTCAACGCTCAACTTTTAACTTTCCCATCATGAGCCACGATGGAAAATAGCAATGTTTCCCTTCTTTTTTTGCTTTCCCACTCGGATTTTTGTGCAAACGAGTTGGGAGTATTCAAAACTACATGGGGCAACTACAAGACATCAATGTGTGAATCCGTCCGGAATTCTTCTTCTATTGGATTGAAAAGCGAGCGAGAAATACAGAGAGAGACACAAACAAATGTACGATATATGTATATTGATTTCCATATCCTTTGGCACTATTTGCCAACTCTCTCTCTCCCATTTTCAGTCCTACTAACAAAACCACTTGAACTCAAATACCAAAATACGGGGTTTAAAAATGCAACCACGACCAAACTACCAATGGCTTGGGTTTACTGACCACTGCAGCGTCATCATTCAGTAAACGAATTTATGGAAAACTGAAAATCACATTCCAACACTCAATTTCAGCGAATTTTTGCTCAACCGTCCGACTATAAATTATAGATGGGGAAACAGTGTATGTGTGTGCGTTGGCTTAAACATAATACGAATCAGCAATCGTGAAAAGAGGAATGCGAAACTCATTTTATGAATTGGGAATTACGTTTTGTAGTCTCCACATTTCCCGTTCATTGTGAAGTAAAATGCAAAGAGATACCTATTACAGACACTATTCATTATTGATTGGCGCGTCAGACTTGGAAGTGTGACTACGGTGAAATAATTCATACTTTGCTTACACGGACTCACGATAAATATGGAATAGAATTGGCCTGTAGTGTCTAAAGAGCCCATTGATAATCTCATAACAATATCTTTAAATCTGTCTTCAAGTAGTTGTCCACGTTTACTTATTGTGCAAGAGTCAAAAGGTAGACTTCAAAGTTGTCTCTCTCTCTCTCTCTCTCTCTCTCTCGCTCCATGTGTGTTTGTGTAAAAGTTGCATGACACAGCAACATCAACTAAATTGTACAAACAGAAACTCATCCAGATGAGTCAACATTTACCCATTGCCACCTCGTCATCCAGTTTGAACCGCCACTACCTTTCTACGATACATTCGCCTTCCTTTTGAGAAACCCCAATCGATTTTCATCAGATTCTCACCACCGCCTATATACTACAGATAGATAGATAGATACTCGTCTATATACAAACTCACACCTATGTACATCTCGAGCGAATATCAATAGACGAATCCCAAACATCAAACACGGATCCCCTATTTATTTATCACCCATCGTCGTATTTCCCGAACATGCCCAAAAACCCAATTATAAGGATTCAAATGATATAAATATTGTGAAAGAAACATTTGCATGGGTAAAAGTAATTAATTTGCCCTCGAATTCTTCCTATATATATATATATATATATATATATATCGAGTTTACAGAGATGGAAATAGGGCAAGCGGGAATCATTTTAAAAGATTACAAATGACGACACATGTCACATGTTTCAAAGCTAAAATAGAAAACTTTCGATAAAATGAATGACTTTCGATTTAGTTAAACGGTCGAGTTGGTCCGTACACAAAACTAATAAGTGAACATTGAGGATTTAAGAGAGAAACGGCGGAGAGACATGCAGTGCTCCATTCACATCCATACAAACCATTTCTATTTTGGAGATGGAAAATAGAGATGAAAGAGCAAAGCAATTTGAAAAGTGAAGTTAAATAGTATTGCGAGTAGAAAGAGAGAAAGAGAGAGAGAGAGAGAGAGAGAGAGAGAGAAGAGATCTCGTTGAGAAGTTGAACAAGTGGTGCTACTCGGAGAGAAACTCTCCCTAGGCTCCAATCAACTCTTCAATTTTCCAACTCAACTTGTGTACCGGTTCTGATGCCGGACTTACACGGCCCAAAGAGTTACCCTATACCCTCACTTCAAGTCCTCTCCATTCTCCTTGTATGAATTCTCTATCCAAAATCCAGAGACTCTCCCATGTCAGCCTCTCCACTTTCTTCCCAGAGTCACTCGAGTGTCCTGAACATTTCACTATAAATAAGAGATTACCCTCAAGGAGCTTTCTCTCTTTCACTCCCACCATTATCAGACTAAAGCCCATTATGGAAAATCATGATGCCTTTTCATTGCCCCCTAAAACAATGCAAGTCTACATGAAGAAAATGGGGAATCATACAAAGCCATTTCCAAGAAATTTACCTCAAGACCGTGGGCGATTTCCCTAGGATTCACCTCACCCCCTTGTCTCAAAATTCAGTCAACTTTTGACTTCCTTTCCATCATTTTACCATTCCATCCTACAAAATTGTACATGGCAATTGTACCAGTTCTGTGGATTTTTGAAATCATAAAGGAATTAGCAATTCTTACCTTGAGGAGCCAATGGAAGTCGTTGTGTAGGGAGCTCGGGAACGTTTCATCAATCTCAATGGTGGGTAGAAACTCCTCATTCGTCACTAATAACTTATCTTCACTGTAGATGACACACGAAAGGAAAATCCCTCTGAAAAAAAATACAATTTTTTATTATTAAAATAAGTAGACAAATGTACATTTTACGGTCAACTTTTCCGAGTGTTAGTTTTCATATACAAAATTACCATGGTGAACTTGAAAACTAAGGAGCGGGATTTAGTATCAACTAATGATACGCATTTGGTTTTACACTAACTCGCCTTTCCAAAGCTTTGTCATTTTATTGCGATTCTAAATCCGCGAATCGAATTTCCGGTTCTCCAAGCAATGTTTAAACTCCAGCCGAAACTAAATTGTAACTCTATATATCTACGTAGTTGTGTACGCACTCGTGACTTTTAGACTTTGGCCAGTTGAACATCAATTATAAACAAGGGATTGTGTATACAGAACGACAGATATATAGTAATATGTACATATCATGTATAGAGAGGCTGTATACTCAATACTCATAGTCGAATGAAAGTGGAAACCTAAGGAAGAATGAACAAAGTTTGGTCAAGCCTAGCGGGAGAGGGAAAGGAGAGAAACATAATATGCAATCAGCCAGTCAACGAAACAAGGAAACCAACAACCAACCGACATACAAGGAACCAATGAACAGACAAGACATTCCAAGTTGAAGGAAACCAATAATAGAGGCGAAGCAAGAGAGTAAACTTTCTTCCAAAAAACCTCGTATGTCTCATCCTTATCTTATTAGAAGGGAAGAAAATACAAAAACTACTTAGATCGGAAAATTCCAAGAGCGTCAAAACCACACAGAGTGACACTTGAACGCAGTAAAAGTCACAAGCAAAACCAAAGCTGCCATACTTTCTCTTCACACAAACTCCAGCAAAAATAGAAAAATAACCAGAAACCCCGTCACAGAGGTATCACTCTACTAAAATTACTGACGTGTTCATGACACTTGAATATTTTTCTAGGATTTCGGAAAGAAACCTTCAATAATATTGACATTTGTCGTTGTATTGCGTCATACGCGTATATTGTACACACAGACATAGACATGTCAAACTTCTCATTTCCTACATAAATATCCAAGCATACATTCGCAATGAGAATCTGAACAAAATATTAATGGGATCCGCATATAATTGTTCTCCCATTAGACCATGGAGAAACATAATTCTTTTATTACAAGAAGCTTGGAATTGGAACCCAAATTGTCGAATGGATGAGTTCAAAGTTCACAAGGAGGTTCCAGGTTGCTAATGATACCGAGTAAAGTTGCTAAGTAGCCACTTTTTTATGACGCGTATACATACAGTGTATATACAGGGCACATTATATACGACATTCTAACGATTAAGATCAGCATTTCACTGAGATCATTAAGAAAATTACAGAGGAAATGTAATGGATAATAGAAGATGGGGGAACTTGAAGAGAGTTTTCCACTCTTTTTTTTATTTTTTTTGGCTGGAGAAAAAAAGAAATCTTGTGGGGAGATGGTCGCCTGAGGAATTGGAACATGTCATACAATCACAGTTTGTTCCTCCTCGTTCCCTTTACATCTACACTCTCTGCGTGTAGTTTAATTGTACCAGCGTGTCCTTCCTCTCCACACATACACATATGTCATATATACATAATATGTACATGATACAAGTGTACGATATATAAGTACCTACTTGTCTTGTACTGTAGCTGTGAAAAAGCAGTAAAATTTATCTCATGGTTTATTACTCGTGCTCAGCTCACTGCAACGGAAGAGAAAGCACGCATTTTGCACAAAATACAATATTTTACGGTATACTTTCCGCTATACACAGTCCCATTGCAGTCGTTAAGCGATTTTGATTTCCCCTACAACTAACACTCTTTCCTTCACATTTTCCAAGTGAAAAGCGAGAACCAGCCAAATTTAATCCGTGTTGTTTAAGTCCGTGAAGAATTTTAAACATGTTCTTTCTTCTATTTGAACAGAGTCTGAGTTAAATTCTCACTTGAATGCCCTTGACCTAATTATTAAAAATTCATTTGTTCCTCATCTTTCATTTTTATGACATGCTCCCTCCCTCCCATGCATGTTTATTCACCCATTTCCCTAATAAGCTCATGAATACTATGTTTTTTTTTTTCTTCTATTTATAATGGAAACATGACAGAACGATTACTCTATCCTAGTATTAATAAAGATAGGGAGTTAGGGAGAAAGTCTGATGATTCCCAGCTGATGCAGTGCTGCACGATCATGGCTTTTCATGACAAGATGAAAATAGTGTGACGTACATCATTGGTACAGGCAAAAGTAAATAGAAGTGCTCATCAAAACAGGAAATTAGGTATAGTTCATGGGGCGCCTTGAGATTTTCTAATTGATTCCGAGTTCTAGTTGCCATTCCTCACACAATAATCAGAGAGCACATATGTAATGTAATATATAAGAAATACAAAAAGCATGAACACAGACACACACTCCGAAGCCGTAACTAGTTCATTCTGGTCCTTTCACCAGCTTTTCCATTCAACTAGAGTCGTACATGTACGTCCAAACATCTCAGGAAGTAATTCCGACGAACCGCTCAAACGAACGGCTTCATTAGCGTAGCACTTAAACATCTCAACTCAATTTCCTGTGAAATCCAATGCTATAATAGCATTGACCCAACTCCTCTACAGAAACAATAATGTATCGGTATACATATGTAGGTAATATAGGTATGTATATGAAGGAACAAGAAGGAAACCCAAGGCAAAACTCACAACTCACTTAACATCTTGACAAGACAGACAAAAGTAGAGGAGATATCTGAATTGTAGTCAAGTAAACAATAATGGGCTGAAAAAACTTTAATTGCTATTTCCAACATTTTTCTCGTCTTTACTTAAATGTTTATAGTTTCTTTCCTCCCTAAAAAATGTAAATGTGGCACAATAATATTTAGCACAATTTCCGTTAGAGAAAATATCTTATATACGATATGGTAAAACAAACTGGAGAATTTTTCAATTTTCAAAATTTACATTGTTTCTCACGAGCTTGACGGGAAATTTAGAGGCAGTTATGAAATTTTCTCTTGCTTCTACCATGCAATGTGCAGCGATTGTTATTCTATGACATTTTACCTCCTAGAGTTTCAAATTTTGAGTATTTTCCAATCATGGAAATGAAACCATTTCACGTTCACATATTGTACATGTATGGAAAAAACAATTCTTTATCTCTTGAAAAATTGCCTTTTGCTGTGTCAGTTCTCCCTGTCTTGTTCTTCTCTGTGCTCTTCATGCCTACCTACCTAGTTCTTTCCTACACGGTATTTTGGTTGTTAGTTGTTGGAAAAGGAAAAACGAGAGAGAGAGAAAAGCAAGAAGGAAAAAAAATCTCATCATTTCCCCGTTACTGTCTGTGGGTCTAATAGAGAAAGCGTGAGAATAGAAAAATATGGTGACTGCAAACTGCAATGCTATGGGATTCTCCAATGGTGCACCGTGCTCCAATTCCCTAACGAGTTCTTACAAATTTTCATTTTTATACAAATCGATTCCAGTCTCTCACCTCCAAACTCATCATTTTTATCCCATTTATCTACTTAAAGATACTTAAAAATAATACACTACACAATATTTACGACGCCTCACGTTCATTCAAAAACTGATTTCCTTGCCCTATAGTATCTATTTTATTCCTTCGAAATACAGCCAGAAAAAAATCCGGTTCATATTTCCGTGTTCTTCACACACACAAACACACAGCTGAAGTGAAAATATAAACGCACCTACAAATTGAACATTCCTTGTTCCGAGAAAAGAAAGGGAAATTCTTGGGACGTGTAATCCTAGCAGGTGAAGATAAAAAAGACATATCAGTTCCAAAAATTCGTGGTCAGTATATGGTCATTCTTAAAAAGAACCGAAAAGAAAGGAACCCTTCACTTTCTCCGCACCTACGTGTTTCCACAAGTACATTTACTGATAGAAATGGCGTATTGATATTATCTGATGGCTCGATAGCATTTACTCTCTTACTTCCCAGATAGTAAAGGAAAACGATAGTGAAGGAACTTGTACAAACGACACGATAAAATGAAGCTTTTTATCTCACCCAAATCTCAACGGAAGATAATGTCTTTTGCATTCTAGAATTTCCAGCGCCCGTGTAAGGAAATGTGAATTCGCGCACACACATTTTCAAAATTGTAAAAAGGACAAGAAAATGTGTATTATCTATATAATAAAGTAATGAAAGGGTGAATCGTAGTCAGACTAGAAATTATATTGCACATGTAAAATTAGTTTTATTTTGTGCATTTACAATGAGTGAGAAATGCGGAGGAAAAACTGAATTTTGAGAGGGGACAACCTTGATTTTTATGTATAAAGATCAGAATAATCAAAGAGAAACGAATTGGATTCCATTTCGGATTGAGTTGAGGCTCATCGTGAGAAATAATTGAGTTGGCAGAGCGTGCTTTAGCACCTCAACGATCAAAACTTTTCCATCATTTGCTTCAAATGTGTTTTCTTCATCCTGCCACTTCTACTCTACACATTCATGTACTATCCTCGATTTTCTAGATATTCATATAGTTCCATTCTGAATTGAGTTTCAATCCCTTCCCTAATGTAATCGTCTCCTCACACATTATATTATTGCATGTGTGTGAGAGGGCACATTCCATCGTAAATCCTAAGGAGATGCATAAAGATAACTTGGTAAACTTTACAGCTCTATAAACCATCGTCCTCAAAGCCACTTTTCCATATAAGATCAAGTCAAACCATTGATGGCAAAGTAAATCTACCAATTCTCTACATTCCACAGGGATTCCAAACGTCTCATTCTCCATCAAAAAAAAAGAAGAAAAAGAAGAGAGAAAAAGAATAACCAGTGACAAAAGGTTCCCAACTTTCTTGAACCGAATAAGGGAATGCAGCTGGAATCTATAATTATCCCAACATGATTGAGATTTCGCTCTCATCATTTTCCTTTAAATTATAATTCACATCAGAATTCAAAGTCAACTATCAAAACAATACACAATCAAAATTCAGATTGGAGTCATATTTTTGTATTTGCCATCTTTTCCTTTTCTGGATTTCCCCAAATTTACCGCACAGGACAAAAGTAAAAAAATAATGTTTTTTTTTTACATTTGATGCAACTCGGATTTGGATTTTATTAGGTATTCTTTAATCTATTCTGATTTCTGTCAACAAACTGACTTGAATCCTTAAAATATTATTCAAGTAGGACTCAAAATACAAGGGAAAAGAGGAATTCCTAGTAAAAACCTTCAGTAACAAAATAGGGACTAAAGAGATTCATTATACAACTTACATTAAAAAACAAATACAGCGTAGTATTATGGCTAATTGTATTCACAACTCGTGCTGTTCGAAACATAACCAAGCAAGTGAGTGAATGTGTGTGTGTGTTACATAATACCACTACATTTTTTCCATCACCCGCTCGCGTCTCGCTCCCGAGATCTCAACATGATGAAAGTAATTGTGGAAGTGTGTAATGAATGTATGCAAATTAGAAAATTAGATTTCTAAACTCTGTTGCATTCTATTTCGTCAACCACCGACTCAAGATTCAAGACTCACACGCTGCTTCGCCTCGCCACACTGCAGAATAATTCCACATCTTCATTAGCATTTTCACTCATTCTCATACTAGAAACTACAAAGGAGAGAGAGAGAGAGAGAGAGAGAGAGAGAGAGAGAGAGAGAGAGAGAGAGAGAGCGACGAGAAAGTAGCCCAGAACCATGTAGCACTCAAAATTCGAAACTCCACGTGCAGATAAGCAGTCCTTCACTTATTCTATTACGATATTAGTACTTTGGTTCTTGAAAGAGGAAGTACATGCATAATCTTCACAAAATTACAACAACGCCACCACATTGGCCATCCATTATCCATGACAATTATTATTGTTATCCATATACATGCCCGTTGTCATCGAGAAAGGAACTGTGGAGACAATATACAAAATCTCTATATCGTCCCACACCATCACATAATATGAATTTCATCATTACTATTACTAAATTGTATTGAAAGCTTAGAGCAATCAAACCTTTTCTGTACTAATTCATATATGAAGATGTACTAACAACTGAAGTCCTTAAGGAATTTCAATCGAAATCTCAATGCGGGTCCACAATATTCGCTGCAGTTTTGAGACATCATAGCTACCAAAATGAAAGATTCAAACTCAAATTTAATATATATAGTCTCGAGAGTTTAGCCCGGGATTCCTGAGCCACAAAATGTATGTATCTGTCTGTATGTGCGATTATACGAGCCTCGTGAAATATTTCTTGAATTTGAATATGGGAGCAATACTTCATACCCAGACTTAAAAAGTACACGTCAAAAATGTAAATAAACAAGCCACTTGAGATTTCATGGAAATCCGGTGCATGCAGAAAATTATGACTTTATAATAACTATATAGAGACATGCAAACGGAGACTAGTATATTCTACATTTACATTATATATGAGTAACAAGGAGAGAAAGCAACAAAATTTTGACATTGCAGTACGTTCTTCTTACAAAGTGAAAAGTTGACAAATTTAAAGGAGAGACAGAGAGAAAAGTACGAGGCGGAAATTTGTAAAAAAATAAAAATGCGAAACATGTTGTCGAGGCAAGAGAAAGATAGGAAGAGAAAGACTCAAAAAAATAACAAAAGTGTCATGTCGGCAACTTGAAATTTCCGAGAAGATCTATCAGTTTACGCATCCTCATTGTACATAGTACTTGAAGCTGGGTAAACTTAGCATATGTACATACATAATAACACGGAACTCGAGAGTTTTATCTGTGAAACATTTGGATTTCCTTATTTCTCCTCATTCTTTCGATGTGAACCATATGAAAATGAAAAAGTGACTAAAAGTTTCGTGTCCTCCTTCCTGCTGTCTCTCCTTCCTGCTTTCTCTCCTTCCTTGGCATATATAAATCCAAGTGCATGTGACTCTCCATATACTATGTATACATAAATGCATGTGTGAAAGGCAGTGCTTAGTGAGAATGAATACAAAAAAGACTAAAGGAATGGAGAGAGATCTTTATTCTACATTATCTGTGTGTGGTTTTCTTTGTTGTTGGAAAAGTTGTGAGAAATTTCTCCCACTCTAAGTACACAGAAATCTCTTTGAAATTTTTTCATGTACACTTCCTCTCTACTTCAATCTCTCTCTGTCTGTCTGTCATCAGCGCCTACAAAATCCAAAGAAACTTGAACTATAACCAACAAGATAGTATTGACAAAAAAGAGAGGGAAAACGAAACTTGCACCTTCACATTTTTTTGATAGCCAAAGAAAAGGAAACATTTTTGATTTGAAAAAACACGAAAGAAGAAAGAGTTCCCTTTTCCCTTTGAATACATTATACTGTAACATGTAGAATGTACTGAATATCATATTACAAACCACACGGATTCTTCATATTTCCTCTTGTTTTATATTCTTCTGTTTTGACTTCGATTTTCGATATCATTCCAAATTCGATCGATGCGTTTTCCTTCTCTTTTCACCTGGACTCGAAATAGCTATACAGATATTTTGGACTACACTTTTTACTCTAGGTGTTACACATTTAGAAAACAAAGGTGCAAAAATCAATGGGTATGCAAGACAATAAGATGCGGGAAAAGTCTCTCACCTTTTGAAGTTCTTTTGAAATTTTGGCGCAGAAGCAAATAGCTGTTTGATCGAAATGATTTTTTGATTTTTCTTTTGGTGTTGGGATGAGGAAGATTGAGGTTGGTGATGATGAGTACCATGGAGGCTACTGTAATGATAATGAGAATGATGAGTTTGATGAGGAATCTGAGGATGACTTGGGATGGTCTGTTGACCTTGTTGATTGGAATTTGTTGAGCCTGGACTGCTAGGTGATGGATTCGAGGAGTCCCCAACTCGAGCATCCATACTTCGAATCTCCGATGCATACTCACCAAATATATCGTCAAAGATTACGGATTTCCCTGCATATCTTGACTTCTTCCCATCCACATCCCGCCAACCTAAATAGAAAAAGCAGATAAAATACAATAAATTCAAAAATCGTTCAACTGAATACCTATACAAGTCACATAAAAAGTCCCCAGTCGTGACCACTGAGTAAACCCCATATCACAATTCACTCTCTTTGCTTTGAATTTTCCAACAAAAAAATAAAAGATATTTCGTCTTGCCTTCAATAATATTATCGATTCAGTATGATATCTCTGGCATTGTATTTCAAAAATGTTTGAACCTTGTAAATGTGCTTGGATTTCATTTAATGTGAGTGAGAACATGTTATATTATTATACTTTGAAAAATATTGTCTTCAACAAAAAATCGACAAGGACGGTCTGAATATTTGAATACTTTCAATGGAACGACAACAACAATCATTCTTCATTTAATTAAAAACACATTGAATTTCACCAAATACACCCAAGGGGTTTTCTTTCCAGAATGCCTTCCTTGATCCAATTGTATTGTCTGCATTTCGAGCTCACAATTTGCTGTTTTGATATTGAGAACACTGACTTTTTGACAAACGCCACGGGGAGCCTCACTTCGCCCTCGCAAGTGAACAAAGGGAAAATTTATAATACATGACGAAAGTTCTCTCTACTATACGGAGGGGCATGCAAGATATTAGGACCACTTTTTCACGCACTACTCTGGACAGATCTGTCGTTGTACAGACATAAAATGATATCCATGGTAAACTTCATGCTACTTCCTCGGGACGTATTCGAGTTTATCTCCCTCCGATATCACATCCCTGAGAAATCCAGTTTTGAAAATCGCTTGTTTGAAAAGCTGTTTTCTACGGTTTCCGAAGTCCCCCTCCCCCGCCCCTCAATTTCAAAAACCGTTAGATGCAATTTCGGGGACTTCAATTAGTTTTTTACCCCTTTGCGAAAGTTCAGGTTGATTGCTCAACGGGTTTGGATGCAATCGTCACGAGTATACATGAAAAATGAGGCAAAAAATGTTCTCTTCATAAGAAACAATGTTTTAAAAAGTGTCGATGCGTTTTTTCGTGTATCGGATGCCGTAGCGCAGTCATTTGAAGGAATTCGGAGATGAGATTTTTTGTCAATATGTAGAATACGTATACCAATAATGTCCGTGCTTTGGCAATTTTTTGAGTTATTTTTAAATCCAGGAAAAATAAAAATAAAAATCCGAACATTGTGAAAAACAGGCTTTTGGGAACTCTGTTTTTTAACAAGTGATTGTCAAAACTGGATTTCTCAGGGATGTGATATCGGAGGGAGATAAACTCGAATACGTCCGTTCCCGAGGAAATAGCATGAAGTTTAAAACGAAAGATCTGTCCAGAGTAGTACGTGAAAAAGTGGTCCTAATATCTTGCATGACCCTAAGTATTTCTTTAGACATCAAATAACCGTCCCTTTCTCGCCTATGCAAATAATTAAATTTGGATTTGGAGCTAGAACTAATTAACTAATTATAAAAACAAATTATTTCGTCCGTATTTTTAATGCGAAATTGCGTAGTCTGAGGATAAAAATGATAGATAGAAAATGTACAATAACCTTCCTCCATTCAAACGTCAAACTTAAGATAATAATCCTGTGTATTAATATGCACGAGTTGCATTCTAATCTGACAAAATATGAAAGAAAAATGACAGAAAGTCTACACATGTACATATTTGTTGTTGTCGCTATTTTTGTTCTCATAGCTCTGCAGTTGGCAGCAACTGTGAAAAATGACTGAAGATGAGTTAAAATTGAGATGGTTGATGTTTTTGGATGAGAAACAAGGAAGCCGGAGCGGAGAGAGTAGAAAGTGCCACAATAAGTAATAATAATGGAATCCGGGGAGAGAAAGAGAATGATGTTCGAAGCTGGAGGAGGCCGAAACGTTTAGTGGGTAATAGGTTTCTGTTTAGTACTGAACCGGATTGTACATACGAGAATACCCGGAATCATAACATAAGATGTGCCATGTGTGAATGTAGTTGGTCGTAATATCAAAGTAATACTCATATTCGTAGCCTGCCTGAGAAGTCAAAAGTCAAAGGCTTAGGAGAAAGCTCAGAGAGAAACTCATATAGAGTCATATGTAGGACGAGCAGTTTGCAGTTTCATTAATCCATGACAATCTACAACATCATACAAAATCCCTTTAACATCACCACTGTGTATGTATCATTATACACACAAAGATTACATCATCGCCATAATTCACACAAATGCTTCACTTTTCACTGTTTTTCCTGGCAATTTCCTAGCCTGCCTCGACTCTCCATGTCCCTCTATTTCCGTATGATATACACAGGAGGAAATCACAATCATGTTCACAAAGAAATATGTACATACGAATTTTGTAATCTAAAAGTTTCGTTTACTTTGATATCATAATGCGTAATACATTCCCTCATTATATGTATTGTAAAGGGTCTGAGAAAATGGTTAACTCCAAGTTTGAAATCTGCATTTCAATTGCATCTTGCAAAGCCCTTCTTCTGTATACATACTCAGATTCTCATCACCAGGCTAACATTAACATTCCTTTTCAGACCAAAAAAATAATCAGAGTTCCGCATACACGAAAAGGTAAACAACAAAACATGTGGCTATGCATGTACGTACATGAGTTCGTTCTCATTGAGAAGAGAAAAGGAAGAGGAAATGTTTGACTCATACTCACTCGGAACTGTATAGTGTATGCATATGAGTGTATACTTGCAAAGTTGACTGCTCGTAAATTCTCATTTTCATCTGGAAAAAAAGAAGGTATGTAGAGAGAGGAAAAGAGAGAAGAAAAAAAGATTTTCTCCCCACCAAGATTTCTTTTCAACTCTCTATATATAATACATCTATTATAATCTTGATGACTTTCTCTTTCCTTTTCATCACTGAACACTCATTCCTTGCACACTCAAGTCACACATCACACAGCCGTGAACTCGAGTCTTATTCTCTCCTCTCTTAATGAATCTCAAAGGATCCTTGATCACACTGGCCTTCTTTAATTTGCAATGAATTTTAATTTTATGTATTTCACGTGTGTTACAACTTACGACTTGTACTCAAGTTTAACCTCGAACTCAAAACTGAAATTACAGGAAATAATCCTGTTCTACATGACCGCACGTAATTCATTTCAACCTGGAGAAACAGAACAGAAAACTCCTTTCATATGATTTTAAGATGGAATTTAATTATTATTACCGAATATACTACCTGGCGTGTACCCAGTAAAAACTGATTACAATATTAATAAAACCTAGAACATGAATCCTTCAACTTTTGTTTTTGTTTACCCCAACTTGCTTTTCGACAAGGCTAACAAATCTAAATGGTTTAAAATCCCATTTTTTAATTAGTTTAACCTTCTAATATCAAATAGTCAAGATAAAACACAAACTTTTGGCAAATGAAATTTCATTTTTAACGATACATGTGCTGTATGCGAATAGGAAGAGAAAGTCACCCTCATGTTTTTTGAGCCACACCTATATGTAAAATTTTCTTACACATGTACATGCTATTACAATGCACATAGTTTACAGTTAATGGATTGATAGTGGTCAAGGGAACTTTGGGCTGTTGACATACAGACGCGCAATACAAAGGGAGTATACATGGTGGATGCTGGCGCATCGGTGTGTAATGAAGATTAGCTAAGACTATGTACACAGCCCATGGGAATTATTAGTTTGTTGTTGAACAAGAGGGAAAACCAAACAATCTGTATACTTGTGTGCTTAACTTGGACTAGACAACTGTAAATAGCCGACAGTAAAGAAACAAAGAATGAGATTGTTTGAGACACGACGGGGAAAAATATAGGGATACCGACCGAGTTCATCTTTATAGTATAATACATCGTACAATATCAACTATACATATGTATTCTATTTTATATTTCCCAACTTAGACTACTTGCAGTAATACTCTATAGCATGAAACATGATGGTGTAAATGATGATGATGAGGGAAATATGAAAATGAAAGTACGCATTGGTCGTTCATGGACTAGCATCATCATCATCATCATCATCGTCATGATATGGTGAAAACAAAAGGACATTCACAAACCATTACGAAACTAATGTACCGCCGGCGGCAACCTTTAAAATAAATTCCTTCATACTGATACACTTGTGACTACACACAACCACACATGATCTGTAATATGTATCTATACATTCACAAAATACGACTCAAGATCCAAAATAGAAAATTTCAACACGCCTCTACATTTACATTGAGTATCATCTCTGGGTTCTTTTCTCTTTTGAGTTTACCTTGGTGGTACAATAGACGATAGTGAGAGTGCACATGGATGAAACACAACAATAGCTTTACACAGTACACACTAGAGCATCCATTTATTGATGATATTGATATTGATACAATCCCATATTGATCAATACATCAATAAACAATATATTGAAATGTTGATCAAAACAATCAATTATATCCAGTGCAAAATCCAAAATTTTCTCATTCTATCTAGTACAAGTCTCAAAATTTTCTCATTCTATCTAGTACAAGTCTCAAAAATTTCTCATTTTATCTAGTGTAAGTTCCAAAATTTTCACATTCTATCTAGTGTAAAACATCAATATCCGGAGCATTTATTGATGATATTGATATTGATAAAAATCCCAAATATTGATATGCATGCTCTAGTACACACACAGTACAAGTGTGTACACACCCTATCCTTCCAATATACATGAATAAATGGCGTCGTAACCGTTATCTCTACGCATAAACTAATGGAAAACTTTAACCTATCCCGCCTGTAGAAATGATTTCATCGGGAAATCATATCATGAGAAGGCCTTCAAACTTCAAACTACATCTATTGAATGGCAGACAGCAGAAATAATTCGCTACACATATATTCAGTATTTCTCAGTCAAACCATATTTAAAATTTAAAATTGGACATGAGCTCACAAGAATTGTTTAAATGATGATCTGACGTCGAATAGTTAACAGTCAAATCATTTCTTTCCACTTACCAAACCTCAGGCTCTAGGAAAAATAAATAAAATCTGTAAGCAGTACAAAATAATCAATAGAAACAAATAATAAACAACAATTTAAGTTTACTAGCACGGGGGAAGAAACTCAGAGGAACACATGGGTCAAGGTCGGAAATCCGGGCTACATACTAGAAAATCAGCTAACGAAGCATCCATAATCTGAAGAGAAAGCAAGTTCAAGATCAATCGCCCGTGTACATGCACGTTGTATACATGATTTACGTAAATGCGGATGGGCAAAAGTCATAAAAGTTGAAGTCCATTTCTATTTCGATAGATACGAACGAAATAGTGACCACTCCCACTTGAAGATTTCTTAAAAAAATTGGTCGGAACATGCAAATCTGCATATAAATGACGCTTGGATTCTTTAGATTATGGAGCTCTTTCTTTTTTTTTGACTTTTCCCTTTTCAATACTGACATTACAATAATGTCTAGTATAATATATATATATATTGATTCCATTTTCGTCCAAATATCCAATTGGAAATAGACTGTAGATTATCAAGCACATACATATTGTTTGATATTAAATTAAAAACTACTTGTTTTCAATTTATTTAATGAATAAAATAAAAATACTCAAACTGAGATATCTCAAACGAGTTTAAAAGAGTCAATAATGAGAAAAACAACAACAATACTAGAGACTGACAACTGAGCGCGCGTAAGCTCAGTTGAATGAAACGGTTTCATTGAATTTCAGAGATTTTCTTGAACTCATTGCTTTCATTATACAATTTTGAGTGAGTCCTCTAGCGGCAATTTGAGCAACGTTGGTTTCCACTTTCGCCACTCACTTTTCCGAAAATATTGTTAATTAAAACTTAATTAAAGTGAAATATTTACAATTTGTTTACAAAGGACATAGCACGCTTTATATGGGAAATTGGCTTTCTATGGGATTTGGCTCAAAATTGGTAGGGACATAGTCTAGAGGTAGGGGA